>CM056058.1:16710786-16853659 GCA_029574335.1 Rana kukunoris | reverse complement strand
GTGAATGAGGGCAGGATGAGTGCATGGGGGAATGATGGGGGGCAGATGAGTGAATGGGTGGCAGAATAATGAATAGGGGCCACATAAGTGAATGGGGGGTGATGAGGGGGCAGATGAGTGCATTGGGGAATGATGGGGGGGCAGATAAGTGAATGGGGGGAGAAGATAAGTGAATGGGGGGCAGATGAGTGAAGTGGGGGTGATGGGGGGGGGGCAGATGAGTGGGAAACAGTGAAACGGGTGATAACATAGATTGCCATCTTGTGGCCAAATTCAATCATAACCATTAAAATCACCCAATACTGTTTAATTATAAGTAAAATCAATAAAATGATATAAAATTGATAAGGGTATAAGTGTTATAGACTGTTTAATGTGGGGGTGGAATCATGTGTTTTTTACTTCATCAGTGTGCGGCCAGATGAAGTTCACAGGTTGTTGATACCCTATCGAGTCCTCTGAGGACCTCTCAGCTCACTTCTCCTTAGTAAGTTGCCGCAGTGACATTCAGAGAGATATCTATCTCCTGTATTTCACTGCGATTTTCAGCGACTTACGGTGAATAACCCCGCAATTTGTATCATTTGTATTGATATTTATCACTGTTAATAACTCTCTTATTAAAATTATAGTTTTTTTACCTTTTCAGACTTCCAACAACAACAGGATGCCTCGTCCGACACCCCGCCGACGACACTCTCACGTCAGGACGGCGACGACGAACCAATCGCCCACCGGACGAGATCCCGGGCCCTACGTCAGCGGAGACAAGAGGACAGGAGCCGTTCGCCAAGACAACGCGACAGGCCCGCTGAACAACTCCCAGCACCGCCACCCGGCCATGGAGCCGCGTGGCGAGGAGCAGGTGAGGTGTACAATATGTCTGGCAGAGATGGCGTTTGGAGAAACGACCATTCTCACCTGTACCCACACATTTCATACCGGCTGCATTCAGCGGTGGATGGGGCAACGGCCAACCTGTCCTCTGTGCCGAGCTCCCATCCCCCAACCCGTGGCAGAGACTGCAGTTCAACATGGACTCCTTGACCGACCACAGGTCTCCAACTCACGTTGACCAAGATGGTAATGTATGGTACATATTCAGAGACTTGATGATGTACAGGTTTGAACTTCAGGTGATGGACATGGTTATATGTGGTCCATTAACCCTGTACAGATGGTAAATGCACAGGTTTGCCATTCAGCGTGTTGGAAATGGTCCTCTGTGGGTCAGTAACATCACAGAGAGGAGAAGGTATGAGTTTGATGTTGAAGAAGATGAAAATGGTATTTTTCGGTTCATTACCCTTGAAGAGTTGTTATAACACTTTCAGGGGAATGACCATGATAATAAATATCCTATAGCGTAACATCTTTCTTCATTAAATATAGAGGTTTTTGTATAAGTTAAAAAAAAAAAATACAAAAAAAAAAAAAAAAAATTCCCCCAAGAAAAATTGAAATTGTTTTTTTTTTATATAGTTTATAGTTATAAATATGAGATTGTTATATTAAATTTATATAGCATGCTTGTAATGTAATTGTTTACATTTTTTCACAAAAAAACATTTCATAAAATTATAAAAATATGTAAAATATTGGGTAATTGAGGACAGTGTCTTTCTTGTACAGGTCCGTTTCTAACCGAAAACGGGTTGCTTGAGATGCTGGGCTTTTTGGGCTCTCGGGTGAGAGTGCCCAGTTCACCTGAGGGTTGCTTGGTTGATGATGCTTTTTGCTCCTCGGGTGAGGAGTGACCCAGACGATTCTCACTGAAAGGGGTTGCTTGATCCTGATGATTGCTTTTTGCTCTCGGGTGAGAGTTGACCCATTAGACGATTCTCACTGAAAGGGGTTGCTTGATCCTGATGATGCTTTTTGCTCTCGGGGTGAGAGTGACCCAGACGATTCTCACTGAAAGGGGTTGCTTGATCCTGATGATTTGCTTTTTGCTCTCGGGTGATTGAGTGACCCAGACGGGATTCTCACTGAAAAGGGGTTGCTTGATCCTGATGATGCTTTTTGCTCTCGGGTGAGAGTGACCCAGACGATTCTCACTGGAAAGGGGTCGCTTGATCCTGATGATGCTTTTTGCTCTCGGGTGAGAGTGACCCAGACGATTCTCACAGAAAGGGGATTTGCTTGATTGATTGATGCTTTTTTGCTCTCGGGTGAGAGGTGCCCCAAACATTCTTACAAAAAAAAGGGATCGGCTAGATCCTGATTGTGTGTATATATATATATATATACTCCAGACAATTACCATCAAAGGTTGAGTCCCTTCACCCTGATGCAGCAGCCTCTGGTGCTCGGGTGGAGGCTCTCACACCATCTAACAAAAAAGGGTGGAGTTGGCCGGCTAATGGGGCTGGACGGAGGCCGGATTTTTTTTTTTTTTTTCATGACACTAAATATATAATATTTTACATAATCCATACAGATCTACTACTCTATGTATCTGTAATTTATTTTTAATGAAATCATTTCCTTGTCCCATCCTCTGTTAAAGGGGTTGTAAAGACAAAAATATTTTTCCTCTTAAATTAAAGTCTGACAGTAGCTGATAAAATAAAAAAAGTAATGTTTTGCATTATAACTAGTTTGATACCATTCTTGCGACATCACGGCCTAATGGGAACAACAGTTTCTATTAGGCTTAGCCTCTATGCCTATCAGGGATAAGAGAGCATCTTCACGCAGGGCTGTAGTCATAGGGAGGGGGTGAGCACATTCTGCTTTCCACCATGCAAAACAGCTCAGATGCTGGTGGAAAGCAAGAATAGGAGAGACAGTAATGATATTTTTCCGTTCATTAACCTTGAAGAGTTGTTATAACTTTCAGGGTAATGAAGATGGTAATAAATATGTGGTAATGATCACTATAGCGTAACATATTTTTTCTTTATATATAGAGGTTTTTGTATTAGGCCGCGTACACACGGAGGGACATGTCCGATGGAAATGGTCCAGGGACCGTTTTCATCGGACATGTCTCCTCGGGATTTTCGTCCGGCGGTTTGTACACACCATCGGATCAAAATCCTCGCCGGCAGACAGCGTGGTGACGTGACGGTGACGTTGATGCCGCCACGTCACCGAACCAGGAAGTGAAAAACTTCCACGCATGCGTCGAATCCATTCGACGCATGTGCGGGCAGATATGTCCGCTGGTTAGTGTACTAACCAGCGGACATATCCGACGGACATGTCTCCGGCGGACAAATTTTAAAGCTTGCTTTAAAATTTGTCCGCTGGACAAACATGTCCGTAGCCCATACACACGATCGGACCAGTTTCAGCGGACAAATTCGATCGTGTGTACACGGCCTAAGTTAACGATTTGAAAAAAAAATTGTATAGACAAAGAAATAAAAAAATACCCCATAACATTTTTTTTTTATTAGTTTATAGGTATAAATATATGAGACAATTTCTTTGTATATAGCATGCTTGCAATGATAATGGTTTATGCTTTGCAAAAAAAAAAAAAAAAAAGGTCTCTCTGCTGATCTCCGCTGAGACGGTGGATGACAAGTCCCTCCCTACTCAGTAAGAAGGGAGGGGCTTGTGCAGCGCCACTGTCTCCTATGGGGAGATTAGATGAAAACGGACAGTGTGTCCATTTTCATCAGATCTCATCCGATCCGCCATAGTTAAAAAAAAATTACAAAAAAAAATTAAAAATCCCCCATAAAAAAAAATGTATAAGTTTATAGTTATAAATATGAGATATGTTATTTTTATATAGCATGCTTGTAATGATAATTGTTTATTTTTTTCACAAAAAACATTTATTTATAAAAATTCAATTTAAAATATATAAATCTTAGGAGGACAGTGTCTTCCTACAGATCCTGCACTTTCTACCGAAAACGGGTCGCTTGATCCTGATGATGCTTTTTGCTCTCGGGTGAGAGTGACCCAGACAATTCTCACTGAAAGGGGTCGCTTGATCCTGATGATGCTTTTTGCTCTCGGGTGAAAGTGACCCAGACGATTCTCACTGAAAGGGGTTGCTTGATCCTGATGATGTTTTTTGCTCTCGGGTGAGAGTGACCCAGCCGATTCTCACTGAAAGGGGTTGCTTGATCCTGATGATGTTTTTAGCTCTCGGGTGAGAGTGCCCCAGACGATTCTCACTGAAAGGGGTTGCTTGATCCTGATGATGTTTTTAGCTCTCGGGTGAGAGTGACCCAGACGATTCTCACTGAAAAGGGTTGCTTGATCCTGATGATGTTTTTAGCTCTCGGGTGAAAGTGACCCAGACGATCCTCACTGAAAGGGGTTGCTTGATCCTGATGATGTTTTTAGCTCTCGGGTGAGAGTGACCCAGACGATTCTCACTGAAAGGGGTTGCTTGATCCTGATGATGTTTTTGGCTCTCGGGTGAGAGTGCCCCAGACGATTCTCACTGAAAGGGGTTGCTTGATCCTGATGATGTTTTTAGCTCTCGGGTGAGAGTTCCCCAGACGATTCTCACTGAAAGGGGTTGCTTGATCCTGATGATGTTTTTAGCTCTCGGGTGAGAGTGCCCCCGACGATTCTCACTGAAAGGGGTTGCTTAATCCTGATGATGTTTTTAGCTCTCGGGTGAGAGTGACCCAGACGATTCTCACTGAAAGGGGTTGCTTGATCCTGATGATGTTTTTAGCTCTCGGGTGAGAGTGCCCCAGACGATTCTCACTGAAAGGGGTTGCTTGATCCTGATGATGTTTTTAGCTCTCGGGTGAGAGTGCCCCAGACGATTCTCACTGAAAGGGGTTGCTTGATCCTGATGATGTTTTTAGCTCTCGGGTGAGAGTGACCCAGACGATTCTCACTGAAAGGGGTTGCTTGATCCTGATGATGTTTTTAGCTCTCGGATGAGAGTGACCCAGACGATTCTCACTGAAAGGGGTTGCTTGATCCTGATGATGTTTTTAGCTCTCGGGTGAGAGTGACCCAGACGATTCTCACTGAAAGGGGTTGCTTGATCCTGATGATGTTTTTAGCTCTCAGGTGAGAGTGCCCCAAACCATTCTTGCAAAAAAGGGATCGCTAGATCCTGATGTGTATATATATATATATATATATATATATATATATACTCCAGACAATTACCATCAAAGGTGGAGTCCCTTCATCCTGATGCAGCCTCTGGCCTCTACTACTCCATGTATCTGTAATTTATTTTTAATTAAATAATTTCCTTGTCCCATCCTCTGTTAACTCCTGATCCTCTCCTTTTCTTCACACTTCTGTTTGTTAAAAAAAAAAAAAGATGAAAATTATATTTTTCGGTTCATTAACCTTGAATTAATTAAGTTAAGAGTTGTTATAACTTTCAGGGTAATGAAGATGGAGGGGGGGGGGGCTTTACATAAAAAGAATAAAGAAAAATATACATAAAAAAAGGGGGGTAGCCATCCGGGGCCTGGGGACCTCTGGGCCCTTTAATATTTTTTTTTAAGAAATTACAAAAAAAGGGGGGTTTCCATCCGGGACCTCTGGACCCTTTAATAAAAAAGAAATAAAAAAATATATATCTAAGAAAGAAATAAACCTCTGGGCCCTTTAATAACAATAATAATAAATATATATATATATATATATATATATACACACATACATATATATAAATAAAAAAAAAAGAAGTAAAAAAATATCAAAAAAATATTTTTTTTTATATAAAAAAAAGGGGGATTGTCATCTGGGGCCCTGGGGATCTCCGGGCCCCTGGGGACCTCCAGACCTCTAAAAATTGCCCGTAAGGCCAGACGCTGGTACAAAAAAGTGTCTGTATATTTATTTCAATTGGCTTTGCTGAACGCTCATGTGCTATACAGAGCTTCAGTACGGACTGGATCCTTCCTTAAATTCCAGGAAGAGATTGTCAAAGCCCTTCTGTTTCCAGACTGTGCTCTTGCCCAACTTCCCAACGCAAATGCAGTGAGCCAGCGGCATGAGAGGCATATTCCTTTTGTCCTCCCTGGTACCCCTACCCAAAGCAAATTGCGTATTTAGACATGACACCCCGCTTTTATTGTCCCTCCTGTCCTGACCAACCTGATCTCTGCATTGGTGAATTTTTCAAACGCTACCACAAACTAGTTGAGTTTTAGGGTACAGTGCCACACAGTCCTAGGCACACTAACACAGGGTCTCGGATGATGTGATGATGGCCATCACATTTTGAGAGACCCTAATCTGCAACGTTCAGTTTACAATTTTTTTCCAGTTTTTATAAAAGTGAAATAAGTGGGGAAAAAAACTCACACAAAAAAATAAAAAATCCAAAAATAGTTGTGGTTGTATTTTTCTCCTCTCTCTATTGTTCTCTCTTATGTTCACTCTCCACTGTCCACTCACTATTGTTCTATATCTATTGTTCTCTCTATTTTTACTATGTTTTATTGTATTTGCTTTAAAGGTATGGTATGTTATACTGTAATGTTTGTTTTATTGTTAACCATCATTTGCTTAGCATGTACACCATTCAACTGTAGCGCGGATTTATGTATCTTGACAGCAACAGCGTTTGCTCCCACGATACATAAAGCCGTGACTCCAGTGCTGTAGGAGGTGATTTCACCACCACAGTTGAAAAAAAACCCATATATGCCGAAGCATGGGGGCAGCAGGGGCGGAGGATCGATTTTGCTCCTAATGCCGCGTACATACGGTCGAAATTCCGGCGGAGGCTTGCCCGTGGAAAAGTTTGACCGTGGGTACGCGGCATAACTTTTTTTGTGGGAGGATGCCCCCATGCTTCGGAACATATATATTTTAGGCACAGGTTGCGTTAAAAAAAAATTATATTTTTTGACTATGGTTTTTTCTTTGGTATTTGCTTTGCAGGTATGGTAAGGTCGTACTGTTAAAATGTAATGCTTTGTTTTGATGTTAACCATCATTTGCTTAGCAGGTACGCCATTCAGTTGCAGGACGGATTTATTTATCTTGATAGCAACAGCGTTTGCTCCCATGATACATAAAGCTGTGACTCCAACGCTGTAGGAGGTGATTTCACCACCACAGTTAAAAAAAAGAGCATATATGCCGAAGCATGGGGACATTAGGGGCGGAGGAGCGATTTTTCTCCTAATGCCGCGTACATACGGTCGAAATTCCGACGGAGGCTTTCCCGTGGAAAAGTCCAACCGTGTGTATGTGGCATACGTTTTTATGCCGCGTACATACAGTCGAAAATCCGACGGAGACTTGCCCATGGAAAAGTCCGACCGTGTGTACGTGGCATAACTTTTTTGCGGGAGGATGCCCCCATGCTTTGACATATATATATTTTAGGCACAGGTCGCGTTCAATTTATTTTTTATTTTTGACTATGTTTTTTTTTGGTATTTGCTTTGCAGGTATGGTATGTTATACTGTAATGTTTGTTTTATTGTTAACCATCATTTGCTTAGCATGTACACCATTCAACTGTAGCGCGGATTTATGTATCTTGACAGCAACAGTGTTTGCTCCCACGATACATTAAGCCGTGACTCCAGTGCTGTAGGAGGTGATTTCATCACCACAGTTAAAAAAAAAAAAACATATATGCCGTAGCATGGGGGCAGCAGGGGCGGAGGAGCGATTTTGCTCCTAATGCCGTGTACATACGGTCGAAATTCCGGCGGAGGCTTGCCCGTGGAAAAGTTTGACCGTGTGTACGCGGCATAACTTTTTTTGTGGGAGGATGCCCCCATGCTTCGGAACATATATATTTTAGGCACAGGTTGCGTTAAAAAAAATTATATTTTTTGACTGTGGTTTTTTTTTGGTATTTGCTTTACAGGTATGGTATGGTAAGGTCGTACTGTTAAAATGTAATGTTACTTTGTTTTGATGTTAACCATCATTTGCTTAGCAGGTACGCCATTCAGTTGCAGGGCAGATTTATTTATCTTGATAGCAACAGCGTTTGCTCCCATGATACATAAAGCTGTGACTCCAACGCTGTAGGAGGTGATTTCACCACCACAGTTAAAAAAAGAACATATATGCCGAAGCATGGGGACATTAGGGGCGGAGGAGCGATTTTGCTCCTAATGCTGCGTACATACTTTTGAAAATCTGACGGAGACTTGCCCATGGAAAAGTCCGACCGTGTGTACGTGGCATAACTTTTTTGCGGGAGGATGCCCCCATGCTTTGGCATATATATATTTTAGGCACAGGTTGCGTTAATTTTTATTTTATTTTTGACTATTTTTTTTTTGTATTTGCTTTGCAGGTATGGTATGGAAAGGTCTTACTCAGTGTTTTAGGATGGGGGGGGGGCGCAAGACCCCACCCCTCCAAGTTTGGCGCCTCCCACTTCTCATAAGTCACACCTCTTATACAATCCACCACTCCGTCCCCTGTATTCCACTTGCTTCTCCTCATAGTGTCAGGAGTATACAGCTCAGCATCACAGCACAGAGTATATAGCCCCAGCATCACAAATCATGGTATATAGCGCAGCCCTACAGATCAGGGCAAACAAACTAAAAAATGACACTGTTCATTTCACAGCTGTTGTTGGCTGTCTCCTCTGCAGAGTTTCTGCCGCTGGAGACAGGAGCGGCTTCAGAAAAGTTATATCCATTTCTTCTTTACAGGACTAGTTAGGTTAGTCTTAGATTGTGGATACCTAGATGTAGAGTAAGAGTGCACTTATGCCGAGTACACACGATCATTTTTCAGCATGTCCAAAAAACAAAGTTTTCCCAACTTCATCATTAAAAACTATGTTGCCCACACACCATCGTTTTAAAAAAATGCTCTAGCAAAGCGCAGTGATGTACAACATGTACGACGGCACTATAAAGGGGAAGTTACATTCGCGTTTGGGCTGCTTTAGCGGATTTCATGTTAGTAAGAGGCGATTTGCGCTTTTCTGTCTGTTTCAGCGTGATGAATGTGCTTACACTATTATGAACAGTAGTTTTACCAGAACAAGCGCTCCTGTCTCATAACTTGCTTCTGAGCATGCGCAGGTTTTTTACGTCGTTTTAGCTCACACACGATCATTTTTTACAACCCGAAAAACGTTAAAAAATGCAGCATGTTTGATTTTTTTTGTTGTTGTTTTTCAGAACCTGAAAAATTATGTGTAGCCCACACACGATCATTTTAAATTACGTTTTTGAAAAACAACGTTTTTTTCATGCTGAAAAATGATCGTGTGTACGCAGCTTTACTAATCATGAAAGTACACAAATGCAAAATATGGGAAATAGGAAATATTCAGTTAAAGATGTGAACATCTGGATCTGTCAGGATATTGTTTGTAATGGTCTATTTGCTATCTGGCAATAAATAAATAAATTATATGGGCATCTGTAATTTCAATAGAAACATTAAAAAGGAAAGTCACCAAATAACTGGTGTCAATAGAATAGTGGACTCATGAAAATGACAGCACCTCAAATCATTGATGTCAGTGGAAGAGAGGACCCCAGGGAGAAAAGCCCCCAAACTGATGCTTTCATTGTAGTAGTGGTCCTCATGGAAGATTACCATTGAAGTCAGTGGGATAGTGGCCCCCTGAATTAATTGTCAGATCATTGCTGTAATTGGGACAGGAAAAAATGTCCTGCAAGCAGCATCTTTGGGGAAGTTTGGGAGCACTTCCAAAGCACCTGAAAAGCGATTCGGAAGTGTTGCAACACAGGTGCCTTTAAACCCTTTTTGGGCTGCTAGCGGGGGGTTAAAAGCACTCCGCTAGCATCTAAAAAACGCTGCTTAAACAGCACTAAAGCGCCGCTAAAACACTCTGGTGCAGCTCTGCATAATCACCAATCAGCTCCTAACTTTAGCATGTTCAGTTATCCACTTATAGACCAGGCCTATTTTATACACTTTCATTAGAAAATAACTTAGAACCCCCAAACATTATATATATTTTTCAGAGAATAAAATGGCAGTTGTTGAAATACTTTATATCATGCCGTATTTGCGCAGCGGTCTTCCAAACGCAATTTTCTTGGGAAAAATACACTTTTTTTTATAAAAAAATAAGAAAACAGTAAAGTTAGCCCAATTTTTTCTATATTGTGAAGGATAATGTTACACCAAGTAAATTGATGCAACAAAATTTGACACTTAAAAATCTCCATTGCAACGTTTAAAAATGTCTAAAGGTTACCAGTTTTGAGTAATTGTTCACGCTCTAACGATCACAGCGATACCTCACATGTGTGGTTTGAACACTGTTTACCTATGTGGGGGCGCCACTTTATTATTTTATTACATTTTTTCTTATTTATTTTACTTTTTATTTAATTTATTTACACTGTCCCTTTAACCACTTGCCTACTGTGCACCTACACCCCCTTCCTGCCCAGACAACATTTTAACTTCCGGCACTGCGTTGCTTTAACTGACAATTACGCGATCGTGCGATGTGGCTCCCAAACAAAATTGGCGTCCTTTTTTCCCCACAAATAGAGCTTTATTTTGGTGGTATTTGATCATCTCTGCGGTTTTTATTTTTTGCGCTATAAACAAAAAAAGAGCAACAATTTTGAAAAAAAAGTCAATATTTTTTACTATAATAAATAGCCAATTTAAAAAATAAAAAAAATAAAGAATTTGTCTGTTTAGGCCGATACGTATTATTCGACATATTTTTGTTAAAAAATAAAAAAAAATTGCAAAAGGCGACTGGTTTGCGCAAAAGTTATAGCGCTTACAAAATAGGGGACAGAATTATTAATTTTTATTATTCATTTTTTTTCATGTCTTGTCCCTGTAGCCGCCGATTGCGAGTGCCTGGCGGACATCGCGGCCGCCAGGCACGCGCATCGGTATTTCAGGGATGCAGCCGGCGCGCGCGTGCCCTCTAGTGGCCAGGAATAGCACAGGGCGCATATGCGCCCTGTAAGAGATTCAGAACCACCCGACGGCCGCATATATTCGTACGGCCGTCGGGAAGTGGTTGCAAAAAAAAAAAATGTTATCTCAGTTTAGGCCGATACGTATTCTTCTACATATTTTTGGTAAAAAAAAAACGCAATAACCGTATAGTGACTGGTTTGCGCAAAAGTTATATTGCCTACAAAATAGGGGACATAATTATGATTTTTTTTTTTTACTAGGAATGGCGGCGATCTGCGATTTTTTTTCAGGACTGGGACATTACAGCAGACACATTCGGCACTTTTGACACATTTTTGGGGCCATTTACATTTTTACAGTGAACAATGCTATAAATATGCATTGATAACTGTATAAATGTAACTGGTAGGGAAGGGGTTAACCACTAGGGGGCGGGGAAGGGGTTAAATGTGTATCCTAGGTGTGTTCTAACTGTAGGGGGAGGGGGGTGACTGGGGAGGTGACTGATTGTGTCCCTATGTACAAGGGACACAATCGGTCTCCTCTATCCCTGACAGGGACGTGCAGCTCTGTGTTTACACACAGAGCTGCACGTCCCAGCTCAATGTTTGGCAATCGCGACCATCGTGGCCGCCGGGCACACGCACGGTGTTCACAGTGACGAGACAGGTGCGCGCGCCGCCCCTAGCCGCTTTAAATGACAGGACGTCATATGGCGTGCTGTCAGGAACATATGTAAATATCCCTTGTAATAGATAAAAGGACACACATCTCTGTTCTGCCTCTTGTGCCCACGATCGCACGTGGACGGCGGTCATCGCGACGGCTGGCCACGAGCATCGGCACCCCCGGGCGCACGCCTGCTATACTATTTAAAGGAGCGGACATACAGCTACGATAGCTCGCGGGATCGTGCCGACCTGCTGCGGTATAATGAGGGCAGCTGGTCAGCAAGCGGTTAACTAAACAATTATATGTCATATGCGACTAGAGATGTGCTTTCCTGTAATAAGATTATCTTAATGCTACGATGTAACATTCTCTTTACTCATTACATTCAATGTTTTCTGATAATCTTTGATAAAATATTTAACCACTTCCTTACTGGCCACTTAAACCCCCTTCCTGCCCAGACCAATATTCAGCTTTCAGCACTGACGCATTTTGAATGACAATTGCGCAGTCACACAACACTGTACAAAAATTATATTTTTATCATTTTTTTCCACAAATAGAGCTTTCTTTTGGTGTTATTTGATCATCTCTGCAGTTTTTTTTTGCGCTATAAACAAAAAAATACATACTTAACATTGGCTGTGCCTCATAACTTTACGCCAGTCGGACGCCTTACGTAAATGACGTATATCAATATGCCGGACGCAACTATGTTAGCAAATCGGCGTATTTACCTCATTTGCATATTTTACGTGCAAATCTACGGAAGCAGCCAGCGTAAATATGCAGTTAAGATACGACGGCGTAAGAGACTTACGTCAGTCGTATCTTGGCTAAACTCCGGCGTGTCTGATTCTTTATATCGGGCGCTGAGATACGACATTGCTCATTCAGACTTACGACGGCGTATCTCCAGATACGTCCTTTCTGAATCCCGGCCAGGGTCTCTTTAATACTAGCCATGCACACAAACGCTGTATCTTGGCCTAGGCCAACAAGGCCTAGGGCAGCACTTTGCAGGGGGGCAGCATGAAAAGCGTCCCCGTCGGCTTATTAGGTGGACTGGGCCGCAAGACAAATGGGTCTGGTGCCCCCATAAAGCGGCTGCACTACTGCCGGTATGATGGTGCAAACACAAGGGACCCCGACATGGTCACCTATACCTGGCAGGTAGGTAGTAAGACTCTCCTACAATCCTTTGCTTTTGTCAGTTGTACATATTAACCACATCCCGACCGCCCGCCGTCATATTACTGCGCGTGCCTGGCGGGTACAATCGCCGCCGGGCACACGCGATTGCTCGTTACAGAGCGGGGACCGGGAGCTATGTGTGTAAACAATGTATGAACAGAAGATCAGTGATTTCCCCTAGTGAGGCCACGCCCCCCATACAGTTAGAACACACCCAGGAACACACTTAACCCCTTCCCTGCCCCCTAGTGTTAACCCCTTCACTGCCAATGGCATTTTTATAGTAATACAATGCATTTTTATAGCATTGATCGCTATAAAAATGCCAGTGGTCCCAAAAGTGTCCGAAGTGCCCGCCATAATGTCGCAGTACTGAAAAAAAATGCTGATCGCCGCCATTACTAGTAAAAAAAAATATTAATAAAAATGCCATAAAACGACCCCCTATTTTGTAAACACTATAACTTTTGCGCAAACCAATCAATAAACGCTTATTGCAATTTTTTTTAACGAAAAATATGTAGAAGAATACGTATCGGCCTAAACTGAGGAAAAAATATATATATATTTTTGGGGGATATTTATTATAGCAAAAAGTAAAAAATATTGAATTTTTTTCAAAATTGTCGCTCTATTTTTGTTTATAGCGCAAAAAATAAAAACCGCAGAGATGATCCACCAAAAGAAAGCTCTATTTGTGGGAAAAAAAGATGCCAATTTTGTTTGGGAGCCACGTCGCACGACCGCGCAATTGTCAGTTAAAGCGACATAGTGCCGAATCACAAAAAGTGCTCTGGTCACTGGACAGCAATATGGTCCGGGGCTAAAGTGGTTAAGAAATCCTAATTTTATTTTTTTCTGTTGATTACTGATGAACGTTTATTTACTGACACACACTGGACTGCCATGCACTGACCTACACTAACAGAGGACGTCCAGATGTACATAAACTGACCGCTCCATGCTTTAGAGAGATGCAGACAGACAGACAACCAAATTAGGAGAGAGTAGATCGCACACACAGATTATAGCATGAGGCCGTACTGCAAACATACACCCAACATTAGAAAAAGGATGACTAGCATCCAGTAGGGTAGCTTAGTGTAGTTAGTGTAGTTCCTGCCCTAGAAGAGTCTACCTTGCCGTGGTGGGCAGGCTTGGAATCTCTTGGTCAAAAGTGTGTCAGCGAATGGGCGAGAGGATCACTAGATCTTCACTTCTGGCCAATTGATTTTACCAAAAGACTCTTGGTTTTTTCAGAGTATTTATAGTTGGAAAAGGAAAAAATGTGTATAGATCCATAATTATACTTTTATAAAACACACAATAAAAAAATGTTATATTTACATTTGAATTTCTTACTCTTTTATTTAGTCCTTTCCTGACCGCTTGGATGCCCAGGCCACATTTGTAAGGCTGGAAGGGGCTCTATGGCTACTTCTTCCTCTTCTGGTGTGTGTAGGGATGTGTAATAGGTGTTTATGTATTATCATGTGTCCTAACCATGTACCGTGTTTCCCCGAAAATAAGACACCGTCTTATATTTTTTTTTCCTCAAGAAATCACACTTTGGCTTATTTTCGGGGGGTGTCTTATTTTTATTACAGAAAATAAAGGTTGCCTACCTGAACCACACTTGCGCTTCTTAGCATTTCCTCTGTCCACCTGTAGACTGGGATTATCGTATTCTGCACGCCATTTTTGGACCATTCGGATATCCAACTTCTTCTCTTTGCACTCATCTTGTCTGGCTGTACAGAAAGATAGGCCAGCAAAGCTGATGTGGAGCAAAGTAGAGCTGGGGTGATCTCTTTGGGCTCAGTGGCAGCTTTTCCCCTATCCCCTGGTGTTTGTGTGGGGTGAGAGAGGGGTTTGCTGGTCAGTGCTGGGAGAAGCTTTACAGCTTTACAGAGCGTTCTTCTCCTCACTTCAGCTCCAGTACAGTACCGTACGCCTATCACGTGTTGTTTCCCGCTCCGCTCCGCGCCGCGCCGTTACGCATACGACACTACGTCTTATTTTCAGAGATTCGCCACGCCATCGCTACGTCTTATTTTCGGAGATTCGACACTCCATCGCTACGTCTTATTTTCGGAGGGGTGTCTTATATTTCGATCTTGTGTCAAAATCCCGCTACGGCTTATTTTCGGAGTACGTCTTATTTTCGGGGAAACACGGTATATATGTACTGACAAGCCCCTTATGTGACAGTAGTGACAACAAGGTCCTCTCAGTGGAGACATTAGGGGTCTTCTAGCTTCACCCCAAGAATAGGATATACAATTAAATCCTGTAATGGAACATTCCCCTTAACTAGGAAAAGATATCAAGTTCTCAGGGAATTTTTTTCTATACATTTTTAATAAATGATAAATTCCTACACATTCCCCTCAAAAAGTATATAGGGAATTCTTTCCTGTTATCCAGGGCTGAGGATCTGCCCTCACAATTTATACTTTACTATTAAATTGGATGTAAACCCAAAAATGTACATATCTAGCTTGGACATGTTTATCATATGTTATGTTATGTTTATCATAATATGAGGTGATCCAAAGTATAAAAATTGAGAAATCCATCCCTCCCCCACATAACATATCCTGGTAATATACAATGAACTATATATCACCTCATATTATGATGAACATAACATAACATATGATAAACATGTCCAAGCTAGATATGTAAATAACCTGTCACTCAAAGCAAGAAGAGAGAAACTTTTCTCAATTTTAAAATCTCTTAACCTAATACCCGCACGCCATCATATGACGTCCAAAAAGGGGATCTGTTATCCTGGGTGGACGTCATATGACGTCCTGTACTTTGTGCGGTGATATCTGAATGATGCCTGCACCTAGAGGCATCATTCAGATATCATTTTTTTTCGGCGGCGATCCTGCGTACTGTAAGTATGATCATAGCGGCGGTTCCGCCACTTGATCGTTCTTACAGGCGGTGGGAGGGGACACTGCCCCCCCACTCGCCGCCATCCGGTGCTTCTCCGGGCTCTCCCGTCCCATCGGGGGCCCGGAGAGATGATCGCTGTCCGCCAGATGTCCACCATAGAGATGACTGGTGACCACAAGGCTACCCCCTTTTTATATATATTTTTCTTTATTTCTTATTTTTTTTGTATAAAGGGCCCCCCCCCCCCTTCTCAATTCCTGGCAATTGCGGCTAGTTTGAATGAGATCTGTGAATTTTTTTCACAATCTCATTCTTCCCAGCCTGGAGGAGAGATGTGGTGTCTTATTGATCTATCCTTAACCACTTGCTTACCACTTGCTTACTAGGCACATAAACCCTTCGTGCCCAGGCGAAATTTCACCTTCCGGCACTGCGTCACTTTAACTGACATTTGCGCGGTCGTGCGACGTGGCTCCCAAACAAAATTGGCGTCCTTTTTCCCCACAAATAGAGCTTTATTTTGGTGGTATTTGATTGCCCGTGCGGTTTTTTTTTTTTGCGTTATAAACAAAAAAATAGCGACAATTTAAAAAAATATATATATATTTTTTACTTGTTAGTATAATAAATATCCCAATTTAAAAAAAAATATATATATATATTTTTTTCTCAGTTAAGGCCGATACGTATTCTTCTACGTATTTTTGTAAAAAAAATCGCAATAAGCGACTGGTTTGCGCAAAAGTTATAGGGCCTACAAAATAGGGGACAGAATTATGATTTTTTTTACTAGTAATGGCGGCGATCTGCGATTTTTATTGGGACTGCGACATTGCGGCAGACACATCGGACACTTTTGACACATTTTTGGCGCCATTCACATTTATACAGCGACCAGTGCTATAAATATGCACTAATTACTGTATAAATGTGACTGCCTTTGAAGGGGTTAACACGAGGGGGTGAGGAAGGGGTTAAATGTGTATCCTGGGTGTGTTCTAACTGTGTGGGGGGAGGGGGGTGACTGGGGGAGGTGACCGATGCTGTGTCCCTATGTACAAGGGACACAGATCGGTCTCCTCTCTCCCTGACAGGACGTGGAGCTCTGTGTTTACACACAGAGCTCCAAGTCCCTGCTCTGTCACCGCCGATCGCATGTACCTGGCGGACACCGCGGCCACCTGGTACACACATTGAATCCTCTGCGATGCGACGGCACTGTTTTTCCCCGCTGCGCGCGACACCCAGTGGCGCGTGCGGGGAATTACAAAAACATTGACGTCCAAAGACTTGACCCCGTCACCTCAGGTCTGCGCTGTTGACGTCTTTTGTCAATAGCGCGGATCTGTACTGGTTAAAGAGGACCTGTCACACACTATTCCTATTACAAGGGATGTTTACATTTCTTGTAATAGGAAGCGATCGGAAAAAAAATGTAAAAAAAGTGTAAAAAATAAATAAATAAATAAAAAAACATAAAAATGAAAACGCCCTGTCCCCAGTAGCTCAGTAGCATTCGCATACGTAAGTCCCGCCCACGTATGTAAACATCATCAAACCCCATATGTGAGGTATCCCCATGTGTGTTAGAGCATGTGCAACAATTCTAGCACCAGACCTCCTCTGTAATTCTAAACTGGTAACCTGTAAAAATTCCTTTTCCCCACACTTTCTTTTTTATTTACCCCCCTGTATGTCACGTTATGTATTTTTTATGTTGGTGCTTGCACTTTATGTGTGGCGAGTAAGGGTGCTAGTCCTCGGGCCGGCTCTGAAAGTCTTGGGAGTGGGTGGATATGGCCTTCTGGCTTAGTTCGCCCACTCTCATGGGGTCTCCCTTCAGGGGAGCCTCACCAAGGAGGGTTCTGTCTTGGCAGTCCCTCTGAGGATGTTAGGTCATGTGGCTTCGGCTGCATGGACCGTAGTGCGGTCCTCGTGGCTTTGGCTGCTTGGACCACTGTAACTCTTTTCCCTGTCAGGAGCCTAACGCCCCGGGGGATCAGAGCTGGGTCCTTTTTCGGAGGACCAATTGACGATGGAACCCGTCGCAGTTTTTTGTGTTTCACTCTTTATGTGTGTGCACATTTTTTCCTGCACCGGGTGAAGTTTTGTTGGGTTGTGTTATGCACGCCACAGGCTTTTCAATAGAAAAAAAAATGGAACTCCGCGTAACATATGACCCTGGCCAGGTAGGCCATGTCGCCGGGGTCTGTTGGGTGCGCACACCCTGAAGGTGGGTGCCGCACCTGGAACCTGCAAAGAACCAAGTAAAGTGGCGTCCGCCCCAGAAATACCCTTCCCCAGCATGCCCAGTGAGGTTAAACTCCTCTAATTGGCTGCTGGGGAAAGGTGAGTCTGCCAGAACCCCTCTAGCGCTACCTGTCGCCCAGGGGCAAGAACAACACCCCTGGAGCGCAGACTGGCCCACAGCACAGTTCTGAATGACAGCAGCCCATCAATTTAACAAATTATGAATGGGAGCAAGATAACTCTCCCATTTACCCACAAACTTTAGCGTAGTGCCCATACTGAAAGTAAGGGGGCGCTATATATTAAAACAATTAAACAATAAATAGCGTTAATTGTGCGCTGCATTGACCACTTTGATCATTTTTGGAATTAAAACCTGGTTTAAAATAGTGCTAAATTGTTGGTGTGCAGTTAGCAACCATGGAAAGCCTCATACACACAATCGGATTTCCAACTGACAAATCCGTATAATTTTGTGCGAAGGGAGTTGGCCTTGAACTTGGCATGCATACAGACGGCAGAACTTTTTCAGCCAACATACACAAAACTACGTTGTTTTTCAGCTCTTTAGCGCCACCCTTTGGGCAACTTCTGCTATTGTCTGAGGGTAAGCATTGGTTCGAGGAATGCGTGTTTGTACTTTTGATTTTATTCCGAGGGATTTGTGTACAGATGATCGGATAATTAGACGGCACACATTTGTTGTCGGAAAATTTGAGAGCATGCTATAAAACATTTGTTGTCGGAAATTCAGACAATTGTCCGATGGAGTGTACAAATGGTCGGATTATCTGACAAAACCCTGCCATTGCACAATCTGATCGTGTGTAAGAGGCGTAACTTCTAATGATAGGAGCAGGGCTGTTACCAGCCTTAGCTATGGGTGGTCTAACTACGAGTACTACAACATCAGGTGGCCAGAAGGAGCCAGCTGATATCGAATGGCTTATAAAGGAAAGGTATATCCCAACAAGGCATGACCATGCAATGAATATCAATACTGAACCTGAGACATGGGAAGCTAGAGACTTCTATACGATGAGGCCCCAAACTGACTTTGTCCTCCACTTGCCACATCAGCTATTGCAGCACCCTCATATTTTTCACAGCTTAACTGCTTGCCGACCGCCCGCCGTCATATTACTGCGGGACAGTGGGACTGTCTCGCGGGAGCACGTAGCTCTACGTTCTCTCTTTTTCGGCCACTAGGGGGCGCTCGCGCAACGCCGGTGCCCGTGCCCCCCGCACGCACCCGAGTCCCGCGCGCGTGCCCGGTGGGTATGATCGCCGCCGGGCACCCGCGATTGCTCGTTACAGAGCGGGGAACGTGAGGTATGTGTGTAAACACATACCTCTCGTTCCTGTCAGCGAGGGAAATGCTGATTTTCTGTTCATACAATGTACAATGTATGAACAGAAGATCAGTGATTTCCCTTAGTAAGGCCACCCCCCCCCCCCCATACAGTTAGAACCCAAATAGGAACACACTTAACCCCTTCCCTGCCCCCTAGTGTTAACCCCTTCACTGCCAATGGCATTTTTATAGTGATCCAATGCATTTTTATAGCATTGATCACAATATATATATTGCTATATATAGCAATGGTCCCAAAAATGTGTCAAAAGTGTCCGATGTGTCCGCCATAATATCGCAGTACCGAAAAAAAACGCTGATCGCCGCCATTACTAGTAAAAAAAAAATATTATTAAAAATGCCATAAAACTACCCCCTTTTTTGTAAACGCTATAAATTTTGCTCTAACCAATCAATAAACGCTAATTGCGATTTTTTTTAATGAAAAATATGTAGAAGAATACGTATCGGCCTAAACTGAGGAAAAAAATGTTTTTTTATATCTTTTTTGGGGATATTTATTATAGCAAAATGTAAAAAATATTGAATTTTTTTCAAAATAGTCGCTCTATTTTTGTTTATAGCGCAAAAAATAAAAACCGCAGGGATGATCAAATACCTCCAAAAGAAAGCTCTATTTGTGGGGGGAAAAAAACGCCAATTTTGTTTGTGAGCCATGTCGCACGACCGCGCAATTGTCAGTTAAAGCGACGCAGTGCCGAATCACAAAAAGTGCTCTGGTCTTTGGACAGCAATATGGTCCGGGGCTAAAGTGGTTAATCCTCCGTGGACCTTCACTACTCTTGGTGCTTCTATCAAAAACAAATCTATACCTGGCACATTGATCTATTTTCAACGTGTAGCGCTACCCCATTCAGGAGCGGCTGGTTGTTTTTCGGACCGGCGTATTAAGTTACTTTGTAGTGTGTCTAGGGGTAGTAGCAGTGAGTAGTAGTGAGCTAATGTCCAGTCATCAAATGGGTTTTTCAAATGCTTTATTTCAAGGCCCAACACGGCCAACACCAACATGTAGTAGGATAGGAAAGGTTGATGAAGCAGAAGAACAAGTGCGATATCAGGCCATGGATGATAAGAAAGCAAGCCTGCTTTCAGTAGCAATGTACCAAATGTTGCCACTCTAGCCAGAGTGGGTGAAATGCCTCCGGACAGACTTCTGCCACAAGCCTGGCAGCCGAAATGTCACTTTAGGTTGCTGGGAGGAACAGACCTCTGCCACAGGCCTGGCTCGGGCCTCTGCCACGGGCCTAGTACTTCAGTACTCAGATGAACATGATGGATTGAGCCAATTCTCCCAGTAAATGCAATGAAAGGGTCACTGGTTGACAGCTGCCATGTACCTGTCAAGGCCTTGGTGACCGGATCCCCGATGGTTCGTTCAAGTCTCCTGGACAACCTGCTTTTGGGTTCTCTCTGAGCCGATCTCCCACCATTCAGCCCTCAGCTTAGGATCCTCTCAATTAAGTTGTGGACCCAGTAAGTCACTGGGGTCCCTCTCAACATCAGGATGGAACTCCGAGCAGCATACGATTCCAGCCGGATGGGCTATGCGGGCGGGTCCCTGGATGCGCGCACCCTAAAGGTGGATGCCGCACCCCGAACCTGGACCCCGTGAAGAAGAGAGCCTACGCCATCCCGAATCATGGCGTCTGTCACAAATATACCCCTCCCCAGCATGCCCCGCAAGGTCCGACTCCTCTAATTGGCTGCTGGGGAAAAGTGGCTTTGCCAGAACCCCTCTAGCACCACCTGCCGCCCAGGGATGGGATCGCATCCCTGGAGCGCAGTCTAGCCCACAGGATAGTTCTGAAAGACCGCAGCCTGAAATTTGACAAATTATGAATGGGAGCCAAATAACTCTGCCATTCACCCACTAACTTTAGCGTAGTGCCCGTACTGAAAGTAAGGGGGCGCTACAAACACATATGAAGGTTCTGTAGTGTATTTTAGAACAGGGTTTTTTTCATTATTGAATTCTAAAGAGAGAACCACCTATTAGTGCCACTTCTCAGTGCCCACCAGTGCCACCTATCAATGCCCTCCAGTGCCACCTATCAGTGCCGCCTTATCGGTGCCCATCAGTGTCTATCAGTACAGTCTATCAGTGCCGCCTATCAGTGCCCATCAGTACAGCCCATCGGTGCCTATCAGTGCAGCCTCATCAGCGTACATCAATGAAGGAGAAAAATTACCCGTTTGCAAAATTTTATAACAAAATATTTTTTTTTTTTTAAATACAGTCTTTTTACATATTTTTTTACAAAAAATAAAAACAGTAGAGGTGATCAAATTCCACCAAAAGAAAGCTCTATTTGTGGGGGGAAAATGGGTACAGCGTTGTATGACCGTGCAATTGTCATTCAAAGGGCATCAGCGCTGAAAGCTGAAAATTGGTCTGGGCAGGAGGGGGTTTAAGTGCCCAGTAAGCAAGTGGTTAAAGGGGTTGTGAACCCTTAAAGGCTTTTGACCTTAATGCATTCTTTGCAAAAACCTTTTGTAGTGCAGCAGTCCCTCAGAGCCCCCCCCCCCCCTTTACTTACCCGCATCAGATCATTCCAGCGATGGGGATGAGCAGAGCCGCTGGCTCAGGTCCTCATTGCCTGGATTGATACCAGCAGGTGAATTGGCTCCTGCTGCTAATCAAAGCCCCAGGTAGAGGGGGAATTCAAAAAGAGGAGGAGCCAGGAGCGCCGCTGGGGGACCCCAGAAGAGGGGGATCCGGCCCCTCTATGCAAAGCCACTGCACAGAGGAGGCAAGTATGAGATGTTTGTTATTTAAAAAATACGAACCTTTACAACCCCTTTAAGCAATGACAAAGGTAAGGTGCACTTCTAGTGCAGAGTTTCAGTTTTTGTGGCCACTGAATACACTAAAGTCTTATTCCTTCTGAAGGCAGCGCTGCAAAACGTTACCAAATGTGAGCGATACTTTCATCTGTCCAATTTGTAAATTAAAGACAGGAGTTCCAGAAATAACTCTACAAAGCACCTGAAAGAACCAAGCCAATAATTAGCCCACCTGCTGCCAATTAGGCTCAGCCATAAGACGTCCCAACCCTATGGGGATGAAGAACTGCAGACGGTGGTTTGTGCATTAGGGAGATGGTTTTACTTTGAAACCATGATGTTAAGGTCCAAGGGACCCTGTCACTGTCAGGATAGGTATATGGGAGCTGACAGTGTCAGGAACGTCATTTTTTTACTCACTGCTTGGAAGTGAACACCTACTACTCCCATCTCTGCCTGTACGGTACTTAGGGCCGCCATTATGGGGGTACAGCTGATACAACTGCAAGGGGCTCCAGGGCCCGAGGAAGGCAGGACGGGTGGAGGGGAGCTATGTTGTGCACTATAAAAAAGATCTTGCAGCTCCCCATGGGCAATGATGGTGGTCAGGCTCAAGGGGGCCAGGCTTAAAGCTGTGTATCGTCAGGGCAGCCATCTCTGATGGCTGCCCTGACGGTATTAGCCAGTCTCCAGCATCCTGTGGCATTGCATGCTACGCTGGTTGAGCAAGGTGTGTCTGCCTGCAGGTGGATGTTGCAGACTGCCTGCATCCAGACAGAGTAGTGTGGGTTGTGATGGGCACTGTTGTCCACTATGCTATCTGGGAGGTTGGTGAGCACTGTGGGCGTTAAAAGGGACTGCATTCTTATATGGAAGTTTGGGGGCACTATGGGAGCTGGGAGGCTCTGTGGTACACTATCAAAGGTCAGGGGGAACTGTGGGAGCTACAGTGCCTTGAAAAAGTATTCATACCCCTTTAAATGTTCCACATTTTGTCATGTTACAACCAAAAATGTAAATGTATTTTATTGGGATTTTAGAAAAGAGGGGCAAGAAGAAAGTCATGGTTGAAAGAAATCCATAAGAAGTCCTGTTTGCCGTTTGTAAGAAGTCATGTGGGGGACACAGAAAACATGCGGAAAAGGTGCTCTGGTCAGATCAGACCAAAATTCAACCTTTATGTGTGGCGAAAACTAACACTGCATATCACCCTGAACACACCATCCCCACCGTGAAACATGGTGGTGGCAGCATCATGTTGTGGGGATGCTTTTCTTCAGCAGGGACAGGGAAGCTGGTCAGAGTTGATGGGGAGATGGATAGAGCCAAATACAGGGCAATCTTAAGGCCCATGCACACGATCTGACTTTTTGACAACAAACCTCCGACGGACCTGTTTTTGCAGACAATCCGACCGCTTTTTCATTCGCTTTTTCATCGGACAAATGTTCGCTGTGAGAACAGACAAACTTTCTGGCAACAAATTTCCTTATGCAGTACATTATACAGTACATTGTGTAGGTCTCTGCAAGAGGCTGGGAACTTTGCAAGGGTGCTGTGGGAGACTATAGGGTGCTACAGGGGCTGAGGGATACTGCGGGAGGTTGTAGCACTTTGAGGGGGGAGGGGGGTGCTGGAGGTTCTCCAGTCTGCCGGGAGGTATTGTGCAACGTTGAAGAGTACTATGAAAGTTGAAATCTGAGTGGCAATGTGGGAGGTTGGGGGGCAGTGTGGGTGTTGAGGTGCACCACATTCTACTAAGGAAGGTTGGGGGCACTATGGGGGCTGGGAGGCACTGTGGGAGGTCGGCGGGCACAGTAGTTGTTGAGGGGCATTGTGGTCCACTATGGTAGGTTGGGGGACACCATGGGTGCTGGGGGGCACTGTGGGTGTTGAGGGCACTGTGGTCCACTATGAAAGGTTGGGGAGCACTATTGGAGCTGGGAGGCACTGTGGGAAATTAGGGGGGCACAGTAGGCGTGGAGGGGCATTGTGATCCACTATGGTAGGTTGGGGGACACCATGGGAGCTGGGGGGACACTGTGGATGTTAAGGGGGCTGTGGTCAACTATGAAAGGTTGGGGAGCACTATGTGTATATACAGGGCGCTCCAAACATTTGAATCCTGACATATAAAGTCTGTGTTGGAGAGGGTAGCAAATCTTCACACACTTTAGGCAGCACTCAGGGAGACAAGCAATCTCTAATGAAAAAATGAAAAACAAACAGGGCACCTCAAAGCGCAGAAGTATAAAACTTTTAATATCCCCTAAAGGGGTTAAAAACACTTACAAGATAGTGGATGAAACAGGCATGTAGCAGGTAAATACGTCCGGGAGATGTTCCAGTGGCAGGGCAGTCCCAGTCTGTGACGATACAAAAAAACATCATGGAACACAATCAGGAAGTGGACAGGAAGTGTGCCATATGACACACTTCCTGTCCTGTTTGTGTTCCATGCCGGTTTTTGACTCGCTTCCTCTGATAATCCTCAGGCCCCAGCATTATTGTGTCCCCTGAACATTCACAGCACAAGGCGGCTGTTATCTCGTGGACTTCCCTGGAAGCCATCACAGACTGGGACTGCCCTGCCACTGGAACCTCTCCTGGACGCACTTATCTGCTACATGCCTGTTTCATCCACCATCTTGTAAGTGTTTTTAACCCCTTTAGGGGATATTAAAAGTTTCATAGTTCTGCACTTAGAGGTGCCTATATTTGTTCTACTGGGGAGCACTATAGGAGCTAGAAGGCACTGTTGAATGTTGTGGGGGTGGTGTCGGCGTTAAGGGGCACTGCAGTACGTTATGGAATGTTGGGGTCACTATGGAGCTGGGATGCACTCTGGGACATTAGGGGGCGCCAGGGGTGTTTAGGGGCAATGCAGTTCACTATGGAAGGTTGGGAGGCAGAATGCAGGAGAATGGCTCGGAGCTGCTGTTTTGGTTCAGAAACACTTCTTTAAGCCTCGTGCTCCGGGTTCAGCTCCCCAAGGCCTCTCACATGCCAAGTGTAGTATTTTCTCCAGTAAACTGTACCCCATGTGTGGATGTTAAATATAGACTGTGCGTCCTGTACGTATGTTTCTGTGCAGTGTTTAAAATTACCTATAAACTGGAGAGGGCTGTAAAAAGTCAATCTGAAATGTTTGGATGACTTTTTTTTTTTTTGAGAAACCCATATACAAGGCTGAATTTACAATTAGGGCCAGTGGGCCCTGTGCCCAGGGGCGTTGCTAGGTGGCAAAAAGACCAGGGGCTTCGGCCTGAAGTCCAACGCCAGTTTGTATGTGACGCTGTTTTTTTTTTTTTTGGCTAGAACGTGACCTACCTGACCTACATATACTGACGGTAGTGACCTACATACACTGACCTACCTGACATACACTGACGGTAGTGATCTACATACACTAACCTACCTGACATACACTGACATTTACATACACATTATTACCAGTGGCGGTTCGTCCATAGAGCGCGGTGGAGCGCCGCCCCCTCTGGCTCTTGCACCGCCACTGAAATACATAGATTCATGCATTGCATGAATCTATGTATTTTCGCCGCTGCCACCGACTATTCTGATGGCCGGATGGTGAGCCACCTGAATAACGGCAGCTGGTTGGCTGTGTGGAAGTGCCTATCAGATCCAGCGGCTGTAGTCGGCTTCCGAATGCTTATCTAAGGGACTTACGGGGGGTGCTTTCCTTGGATAAGACTGACAGGCATCTCAGCCAATCAGGTTCACCGGTTCTGGTTACCGGTAACCTGATTGGCTGAAGCGTCATCAAGGGCAGAAGAAGACATTGAGGGACGTGGAAGGAGGATGGTTGACCCCCAGAAAGGTAAGTTCCAGGCGGGGAGGGGCATTTTACAGGGCACAGCGGCGACAATGGCCACAGTGGCGACAATAGCCACAGTGGTGACAATGGGCACAGTTGCGACAATTAAAGGGCACAGTGGCATCAATGGGCACAGTGGCGAAAATTTATGATTTGCAGTGGGGGGGATTTAAGGGGTAGAGTATTTGAGCTAGGAGGAGTGATTTTTTGAGGGGTCGATTTGTGCTGGGGATGATTTGCGGAGAGAGAGTAATTAAGCTGGGAGGGGGTATGGCAAAGATAAAGAGGAGGGGGAATTTATACTTAGGGGTAAACATGCAGATTAGTCCCCAATTTTTTTGATGGGGGGGGGGGGTTTGACATATGATGCTCATACCCATCTTGGGGAGGCACAGCTTTTCATGTTGGCCCTGGGCTCTAGATGACCTTGTCCTGGCACTGCAAGTACCATGTGAATGCGTACAGGCATGCAACCTTGCACCCAGAGCTGTATGCAGGGCTGCTGATAAAAATCAAGGGGCCCCCGTACAGCCTACCTGACAGGGCCCCCCTTTTCCGAAAATATCTTTTTTTTTTTTTGCTAAAATGAAACACCCGCAATGCTATGCTTTACAGCCATTATACCCAGGTTAAACAAGACCTATTCAAGTGAATAGGGGTGATATCTGCACCCCACAGTGTTCCTTCAGGATGGTGAGCCTCCCTGTTCACCATCCTGAAATAATCCGCCTGTGTGCAGCCGCCAGCGGGAGAGGAAGGAAAATGGAAGCAGTGCGGGGAAAGAGGCACACAGGGGTCCCAGACAGTAGGGGAAGGGGGTGCAGATACTAGAACTGCTGAGGAAGAGGAAGAAAAGAAAACTAGAAGCCGGTAGCACTGCATAAAATGAATGGGCTCTAGTGTGAACCTAAAGTTAAGGGCCCCTGGATCAGTGGGAAGGGCCCCGTCCTGGAGGGAAGGGCATCGGGACTTATGAAAAGGATCCTGGCTGTCAGGGGGAGCCATCTATGGTTTATTGCACTAAGGCCCTGAATGCATGAATGCATACCTCCCAACATTTGAGTGGGGGGGTGCCGTGGATCGGAGTTGTTGGCCGAGGGTTGCCGCAGATCGGAGTTGTTGAGCGGGGGGGGTGCCGCAGATCGGAGTTGGTGAGCGGGGGGGGGTGCCGTGGATCGGAGTTGGTGCCGCGGATCGGGAGTTGGTGAGCGGGGGGGTTCCACGGATCGCAGGCCTCCAGCCCTGGACGGTTCGGAGGTATGCTGAATGTTGTAGTTACGCCTCTGCCCTATGCCATCCACCCAGGTGGAAACGCAGAATTCTCATGCACCAAGGGTAAATGCCCAGGTACACGAGGTCTAAGGGAACAGTTGGCCAAGATGCATAGCTCCTAACTGTCCCTGATTTGGAGGGACTGTCCCTGATTTGGAACAATGTCCCTCTGTCCTCCTCATTTGTCCCTCATTTCTGTCTGATCTGTATAGTTGTATATAAAATGCACTTGTTATCTATCAAAAATTGTTTTCCAGTGCTAAACCTTTCATCTGATTTCTAAATTGCTGCATTTGTAAATTCCAAAAGCCAATATAAAGGAACGATAGTGGTAAAAAAAAGAAGTACTTGTTGGTTTAACCCAGGCCTCGACAAAATCCGGGAGCCAGGTCGCAATTACGACAAAAAATTGTGACCTGGCTCCTGGGGAAGGTTAGGGCTGCAGAAGGCCACAAAAACCATGGCCTTAATTACCGGCCGGCGCGGGGCGCGATCGTGGCGGGCCCGTGCCCGCTGGTAATTGAGGCCATGGCTTTGCGGCCTTCACAGAAGGAAGCTGAGGCCACAGAAGGAAGCAGAAGGCCGCAAAGCCGTGGCCTTAATTACCGCCCGGCCAGTAATTGAGGCCGTGGCTTTGCGGCCTTCACAGAAGTAAGCTGAGGTCTGCAGAAGGAATCTAGGAGTCGCCATCTTGTGGTGGCCGTTGGCATTACAGGTTACATTACAAGTAGCACAAAACAGCAGTTCTAATGTGTTTTTTCACTGCCATCTCATTGCCTCTAATTAAAACCCCCAAACATTATATATATTTTTTATCCTAACACCCTAGAGAATAAAATGGCAGTCGCTGCGCAGTCTTACAAGCACGCTTTTTTGGGGAAAAAATACACTTTTTTTAATTAAAAAATAAGACAACAGTAAAGTTAGCCCAATTTGGTTTATATTGTGAAAGATAATGTTATGCCGAGTAAATTGATACCCAACATGTCACGCTTCAAAATTGGAATGGCGACAAACTTTTACTCTTTAAAATCTCCATAGGCAACGTTTAAAAAATGCTACAGGTTGCATGTTTTGAGTTAGAGAGGAGGGCTGAGGATAGAATTATTGCTCTCACTCTACCAATTGCGGCCATACCTCACATGTGTGGTTTTGAATACCGTTTACATATGCGGGCGCTACTCACGTATGCATTCGCTTCTGCGTGCGAGTTTGGCGGGACGGGGTGCGTTTTTTGCCTCCTAACTTTTTTAGCTGGCTCCTAGATTCCAAGCAAATTTGTCAAATCCTGGTTTAACCACTTAAGACCCGGACCAATACGCTGGTAAATGACCCAAGGTGTTTTTGCGATTCGGCACTGCGTCGCTTTAACAGACAATTGCGCGGTCGTGCGACGTGGCTCCCAAACAAAATTTGCGTCCTTTTCTTCCCACAAATAGAGCTTTCTTTTGGTGGTATTTGATCACCTCTGCGATTTTTATTTTTTGCGCTATATACAAAAATAGAGCGACATTTTTGGAAAAAAAACACTATTTTTTTACTTTTTGTTAAAAAAAAATCAAATAAACTAAATTTTAGTCAAACATTTAGGCCAAAATTTATTTAGCCACATGTCTTTAGTAAAAAAAAAAAATCGCAATAAAAAAAATAGCTACCTAGCGGGAACAGCGACACTAATACAGCGATCAGAAAAATGATCGCTTAGTGACGCTGGCAATAGGGAGTGAAAGGGTTAACTAGGGCGGTGATCAGGGGGTTAAAACTTTATTAGGGGGGGTGGGGGGGCTATCCTGAACCTAACACTAACTGATTTTTACAGTGCCTGTCACACTGACACTAAATGCAGTGATTAAATCACTGCATTCAGTAACACTGTGACAGGGGGGTGGGGGGGGCGATCACAAGGGGTTAATATGCCTATGTGAGTGTGTGTCAGTGTTGTGTTGGTGCACACTTACTTGGCATGTCTTCTCTCATCAGCAGCGCTGGGAAACAGCGCTGCGATGAGAGAAATGATCATTTCCTCCTTCCTGTGTAAACACAGGAGGAGGAAGTGACAGCCTGGGAGCGCGCTCCCATTGGCTGGGAGCGATCGCGGGGGGGGCGGATAACACGGACATCCGCCCGCAGATCCCGGATCGCTCCCAGAGGTAGGGAGACCCCCGCACGCCGCGGAGGGGGTCCCGATGGGACCCCCGAACCGCACTCAGGCGAGGACGTAAATTTACGCCCTTGTGCCTGTACGAGCCATTCTGAGGCCGTATATGTGTGTGCGGGGGTCCTTAACTGGTTAACCAATCTTATTTTTTTGTACAGTTCTCCTTTAAGGGGGCGTGGCAAGGGGTGTGTCCTATACCTGCATACTTTTGCTGATAGGTGTCCCTCATTCCCATCTCAAAAAGTTGGGAGATATGCATGATGCATATTTTCAGGTGACCAGTCTTGTGTCCTCATAACGTCACTTGGTAAAACTTTTCTTGGAAGAGGAACCTGCTGTGAGCTAATTAGCGGGGATCGTTAGGACATCAGCAGAGTGTTATTTATCACAGTACAGACAGATTTAATCAGAGTTTGGTAATTGAAGGGTGACCAGCTAGTATCAATGATTAACAATCAGCTGGACAATTAGGCTCATTAGCATATCAATGGTGTCACGCCTCTCTCACCCCTCTGGGACCTGTTTATAGATCCATTCTGGAGCCCAGAAGTCCCAACCTGACCGTACCTGTCTGTCCTGAATTGCAGGTCCATTGAGGACACCAGTGAGGGGCCTGTAGAGCAATTCTTCAGATTTCTATAGGATAGAATGAAGTTCCTCAACTAGTCCGGGCTTCTTAACCATCGGACTAAAGTACAAAGTACAAACACGCATGCTCAGAACCAATGCTAAACATCAGACAACAATAGAAGAGATTGCCCAAAGGGTGGCGGTAAAGAGCTGGAAAACCATATGATTGAGGGATAAGTGATGAGGAAAGAGGGACAGAGGGACATTGCTCCAAATCAGGGACAGTTGGCAGCTATTCATATATGTGCGGCATTTGGCCTGTAAATCCCACCCACTTTGCTGCCGCACATATGTGTCCCGTGGGCAGCAACAGTTTAAACACTTAAGGACTCCTTCACGCGGATATACATCGGCAGAATGGCACGGCTGGGCACAATCATGTACCTGTACGTGTCTCTTTAAGCCCAGCCTTGGGGTCGCGAGAGCGACGCCGACAGCACGCTCGCGACCAGGTCCGAAGCTTCATGACCATGCCCGCGGGACCCGCAGACCCGATCGCCGCCGGTGTCCCACGATCGGTCACAGCAGCTGAAGAATAGGGAGAGGTGAGTGTAAACACACCTTCCCCGTTCTTCACAGTGGCAGTGTCATTGATCGTCTGTTCTCTAGGGAAAGATGATCAATGACGTCACACGTCCAGCCCCCGCCCCCCTACAGTTAGAAACACATGAGGTCACACTTAACCCCTACAGTGCCCCTAGTGGCTAACTCCTTAACTGCAATTGTCATTTTCACAGTAATCAGTACATTTTTATAGCACTTTTCGCTGTGAAAATGACAATGGTCCCAAAAATGTGTCAAAATTGTCTGATGTGTCCGCCATTATGTCGCAGTCACAAAAAAAACTCTGATCGCCGCCATTAGTAGTAAAACCGAAACAAATTATTAATAAAAATGCAATAAAAACTATCCGCTATTTTGTAGACGCAATAAATTTTGTGCAAACCAATCTTCTTCTTTTTTTTTTTACCAAAAATAGGTAGAAAAATACGTATCAGCCTAAACTGAGGAGTTTTTTTGGGGGGGGGGATATTTATTATAGAAAAAAGTAAAAAATATTGCATTTTTATTTTTTTCAAAATTGTTGCTCTTTTTTTGTTTAAAGCGCAAAAAATAAAAACCGCAGAGCTGATCAAATACCACCAAAAGAAAGCTCTATTTGTGGAGGGGGGGGGGGATGATGCGTTTTTTTTTGGGAGCCACGTCGCATGATTGCGCAATTGTCAGTTAAAGTGACGCAGTGCCGAATCGCAAAAAGGGCAAAGGTCCTTAACCTGCATAATAGTACAGGGCTTAAGTGGTTAAAGCGGGGATTCACCCTAAAAAAAAAAAATCTAACATTACATTGAGCAGACTCCTGAGAGTAAGAGTATGCTGCTCCCTTTTTTTTTTTTTTTTCGTACATACCGTTTTACCAATATTTTCACCCCCCGGCTTCCGGGTAGAGAATCCCACGGGACTGAGCGTTCCTATTCACAGGCTGATTGACGTGATGCCGACCGGCGCATACAGCGCATCCCAACGTCGAGTCGCCTCTATACGGCGCCTGCGCACCGACGTTCGGCTTCTTTCGGCAAGTCGTGACGCGCTGTATGCACTGGTCGGCATTACACGTCGATCACAACCTGTAAATAAGAATGCCCACTACTCACTACTCACGACTTGGAAGCCGGGGGTGAAAATATCGGTAAAACGGTATGTAAGAAAATAAAAAGGAGCAGCATACTCTCACACTCGGGAGTCTGCTCAATGTAATGTTAGAATTTTTTTTTAGGGTGACCCCCCCCCCCCCCCCGCTTTAAACAAACAAAATCGTTTCTTCTCAAACGCAGCCAAGTAAATGCAGTGTATGAGGCTAAGATCGTATAGGCACTCTGTGTGAAGACTGGGACTCAGTAATGCTCCAATTAGATATTCCCAAGTCAAGATATTTAGTGACTGTGACAAGTGGTAGGAGACGTAATCGCCACCTGGCAGATTAGTTTGTTTTTGCCTCTTGTGCTGTATTGTAACGACACTTGTTAACCACAAGGTGGCATGATGGGATTACGTGCTAAGCGATGGAGAAAACGTATAAATTGCAGTTGTGTATGCGATTCTTCCGGAATTCCTCTTCACTTGACTCTTAATTGTATGTATATGTTATCATTTTTTTTTTCTTTAGATGTTGCCGTCCCAGCCAATCTGAAATGCGGGATCCAGGATTAATGATGTCATCACAGACCTGAAGATGAGCGGGCCGATGCAATTCATTGTGGTGTCTTTTTTATTGAATGTTCTATGAATTGGTGGATTTGAATAAAAAGTAACTGAGCGTTGTCACTCTGCTTTTACTGTGAGGAAACATTGAGAATACTGTTTTATCTAAATATCTCATTCTTGATTACTTTTCATAGTAAAATGAACATTTTTGTATATATTTGTAAATGATTATTTTTCTCAGTAAAGAGGATTTATACCACTTTCTGTGTCGTTTTTGTTTTCTTTTACCATTCTTGTAATTGGGTTATTAGAGCAGGGGTCGACCAATATCCGGGCGCCAGGTTGCAATTGCGACAAGAAATTGTGACCTGGCGCCCGCCAGTAATTGAGGCCGCTCAATTACCAGCCGCCGCGAATCGCGCTGTAGGGGCGCACGGAGGCACAGGATCCTGTGTCTCTGTGCGCCCCCGCCGCGCGTTTGCAGCGGGCCAGCGACGGCCGGTAATTGAGGCCGCGGCTTTGTGGCCTTGTGAAGTCCCAAGCTCTTCCTTCTGTGAGCTGGTGCCATCTGGTGGTGGCCGTTGGCATTACAAGTTTAACAGCAATTCTAATATGTAAATTTTCACTGCCATCTCCTTCCCTCTAATTAGAACCCCCAAACATTATATATATTATTTTTTTATTATTCTAACACCCTAGAGCAGGGGTCTCCAAACTTTTTAAGCAGAGGGCCAGTTTACTGTTCTTGAGATTTTAGGGGGGCCAGACTGTGGTTAGTAGGTTAGTGGGAGTAAAAAATAAATAAAAAATTACATAATGCTGGTAGTCAGTAGGATGTGGAATAGTGCCCCATAAAGGGTATTAGTTATAGAAATAATGCCTAATTGTTGGTGTCAGTGGGAGGAAAAATACCCCATCATTGGTGTCAGTGGGAGAGATAGTATTCCATTATTGGTATCAGTGGGAGGAATAGTACCCCATCATACATATAAGTGGGAGAAATAGTGCTTCATATCTGTAGGAGGAATTCCCAAGGGTCGGATAAAGGCATGCAAAGGGCCACAGTTTGGAGACCACCGCCCTAGAGCAGGGGTCTCCAAAGTACGGCCCGCGGGCCACATCCGGCCCGCTAGGACGTTTTGTCCGGCCCGCAGCTTCAGTCATCAGACTCACTGCAGGGACGGCTTGCTTTGCCTTCTGACAGGCATTGAGGGAGTGTGTCAACAAAGCCTACGTGCCTACGTTATTTCAGTGCAGACCTGCTGCACCTCCCAGCTCCTCCCCCGGAGTTAGTTTCATTTTAGCTGTAACAGCTTGTCTGTGTAAAAGGGGCGGGAGCCGGGAAGCACAGCGTGTCTGCTCTAATGCCAGCTCTTCAGAAGTAGCACAGAACACACTGATCTATGGGGAAACGTGCAGACTGCAGACAAACAGTAATGAGGAAAAAAATGTGCTGGGGGGAGAGGAGGCTGGGGACACAAGTATAGAGAGGGGACAAAACTGTGTGTGGTGATGGCTCTGATGGGGACAGGGATGTGGTGATGGCTCTGGTGGGGATGGGGATGTGGTGATGGCTCTGATGGGGACAGGGATGTGGTGATGGCTCTGGTGGGGACAGGGATGTGGTGATGGCTCTGATGGGGACAGGGATGTGGTGATGGCTCTGGTGGGGATGGGGATGTGGTGATGGCTCTGGTGGGGACAGGGATGTGGTGATGGCTGTGATGGGGACAGGGATGTGGTGATGGCTCTGGTGGGGATGGGGATGTGGTGATGGCTCTGATGGGGATGGGGATGTGGTGATGGCTCTGGTGGGCATGGTGATGTGGTGATGGCTCTGATGGGGATGTGGTGATGGCTCTGGTGGGGATAGGGATGTGGTGATGCCTCTGGTGGGGACAGGGATGTGGTGATGGCTCTGGTGGGGATAGGGATGTGGTGATGCCTCTGGTGGGCACAGGGATGTGGTGATGGCTCTGGTGGGCACAGGGATGTGGTGATGGCTCTGGTGGGGACAGGGATGTGGTGATGACTCTGGTGGGGACAGGTATGTGGTGATGGCTCTGATGGGGACAGGGATGTGGTGATGGCTCTGGTGGGGATGGGGATGTGGTGATGGCTCTGGTGGGCATGGTGATGTGGTGATGGCTCTGATGGGGATGTGGTGATGGCTCTGATGGGGACAGGGATGTGGTGATGGCTCTGGTGGGGATGGGGATGTGATGATGGCTCTGGTGGGCATGCTGATGTGGTGATGGCTCTGATGGGGATGTGGTGATGGCTCTGGTGGGGATAGGGATGTGGTGATGCCTCTGGTGGGGACAGGGATGTGGTGATGGCTCTGGTGGGGACAGGGATGTGGTGATGGCTCTGGTGGGCATGGTGATGTGGTGATGGCTCTGATGGGGATGGGGATGTGGTGATGGCTCTGGTGGGCATGGTGATGTGGTGATGGCTCTGGTGGGGATGGGGATGTGGTGATGGCTCTGGTGGGGATGGGGACGTGGTGATGGCTCTGATGGGGACAGGGATGTGGTGATGGCTCTGTGGGGACAGGGATGTGGTGATGGCTCTGATGGGGACAGGGATGTGGTGATGGCTCTGATGGGGACAGGGAGGTGGTGATGGCTCTGGTGGGGATGGGGATGTGGTGATGGCTCTGATGGGGAGTAGCCATTGTGCCCATCAATTGTCACCACTGTGCCCAGCAATTGTAGCCATTGTGCCCATCAATTGTCACCCCTGTGCCCAGCAATTGTAGCCATTGTGGCCATCGATCGTCACCACTGTGCCCAGCAATTGTAGGCAATGTGCCCATCAATCGTCACCACTGTGCCCAGCAATTGTAGCTATTGTGCCCATTAATTGTTACCACTGTGCCCAGCAATTGTAGCCATTGTGCCCATCAATCGTCACCACTGTATCCAGCAATTGTAGCCATTGTGCCCTCAATTGTCACCACTGTGCGCAGCAATTGTAGCCATTGTGCCCATCAATTGTCATCACTGTGCCCAGCAATTGTAGACATTGTGCCCAGCAATCGTCACCACTGTTTCCAGCAATTGCAGCCATTGTGCCCATCAATCGTCACCACTGTGCCCAGCAATTGTAGCCATTGTGCCCTGTAAAATGCCCCCCCGCCTGGCACTTACCTTTCTGGGGTCAGCTGTGCTTCTTCCATCCCTCGATGTGTTCTCCCGCCCTCGTTGACGCTTCAGCCAGTCAGGTTACTGGTAACCTGATTGGCTAAGACGCCTGTCACTCTTATCCAAGGAACGCACCCCCCGTGCGTCCCAAGTATAAGCATCTGGAAGCCGACTACAGCCTGAGGGCTGTAATCAGAAAGCCTATCAGAGCCGCTGACTCTGATAGGCACTTCCGCAGCCGGCGTTATTCAGATGGCCGGCGCTCACCAGGGCCATCTGAATATTCGGTGGCAATACATAGATTCATGCAATGCAGTGCATGAATCTATGTATATTGTCAGTGGCGTGTGCTGTTGCCAGAGGGGGCGGCGCTCCGGCGCAGTCTATACACGCACCGCCACTGGACAGTAGTGACAACAAGGTCCTCTCAATGGAGACATCAGTGGTCTTCTAGCTTCACCCCAAGAATAGGATATACAATTAAATCCTGTAATGAAACATTCTCCTTAAAGAAATGTCAGTATAGCTGGTTGGGTGCTCTGTCTCTTTTAAATTGTTACATCAATATGAAAAGCTTAATTGACAATGACAGTAGGACTAGGCCCTGTTCACAGCTTTTGACTGACAGCAGCTGGAGCCAATGGCCCTCCGAGGCAGAACAAGGCGCAAGGATTTAAAGTCCCGAAATTCCTGCCTTACAGCCAAAGAGCCTTTAAGCCAATCTGGCGGACTGTAAGGTATTGTAGGTTGAAGGTGCATCCTTCAATAAGTTACCAGGCCTCTCCCAAAGTACCAGCCTTCTGCTTGGTCCTTTCCAGGACAGGTCCTCCCCTGGTTTCTTTCACTCAGTGTCTTCCTCCCGCAGGACAGACAGCACAGGATCAACTCCAACGCATAGGCCCCAGCCAGGATAACTGGGCCTACTTTACAGGAACACAGCCTCAGGCCAACGGGGTCCCGAGACTGAAATCACGCACACCCACCTTGAGCGAGGAGGGCCACAAGGTGAAGGCCCGCGAAAAACAGCGTCTGCACCTTAAGTATCCCCTCCCAGCATGCACAGCGGGCTCACCACTCCCACTGTACTGCTGCCGAAGAGGGACAACCAATACACCACGGTACACCTGTGTTTCAACATGGGGCTGAAGTGGCAATGCCACCCACAGGCAACAAGGGAAAATACTACCAGGCAGTACCACAGCCAGAACAGAGGCAAATTAGTACACAATTCAACAAGGTCGGGGCCCAACTATTGGCCCAGACACCCCCTAAATTACACAAACTAGCACCCCCATCTTTGGGAGCAGGGCGCTACATTTGTATTAACTGAAATGCCTTCTTCCACTCAAGAAATAAAATTGGCCTCTCTATTTCCCACTTTCTCATAGAGTAGAATTGTAAACTTGATCCATTATATGTATATAATTGCCAATATTGCATCCATTTTTGTCTGTATTCATGCCCTTATTCAGCTAACGGGGGAAGCTTACCATCTACTAAGGTCTGTACTATCCTTGTGTTCTCTCACCTATTCCAGTTGATAAAATGTTTATCCTTCAGTGTTGCCAACTGTCCATATTTTTACGGACAGTTCGTAAAAACGGGCACCCCCCCTGTTCGTAAATGTCCGTGGTTGCGGAAATGTGCAGATAAAAATAGCCGACATTGGTTCAGCTTGGAACTGCGCATGGTGATTTGAAGCTATAAAAATGCATTGGATTACTATAAAAATGCCATTGGCAGTGAAGGGGTTAACACTAGGGGGCGGGGAAGGGGTTAAGTGTGTTCCTATTTGTGTTCTAACTGTATGGGGGGGTGGACTTACTAGGGGGAATCACTGATCTTCTGTTCATACATTGTATGAACAGAAAATCAGCGTTTCCCCCGCTGACAGGAACGAGCGCTGTGTGTTTTCACACACAGCTCCCGTTCCCCGCTCTGTAACGAGCGATCGCGTGTGCCCGGCGGCGATCGTGCCCGCCGGGCACACGCACGGGACTCGGGGGCGAGCGGGGGGCGCGCGCGCGGGCTGCCGGCGGCGCGCACGCGCCCCCTAGTGGCCGCGAAAGGCGCGACGTAGAGCTACGGGCTCTCGTGCAGCAGTGCCGACCTGCCGCCGTATTACTGCTAATTACTGTTAATAATGAAGTTGGAAAAACTGCGTTTTTCTTCATTTCGAAAAACAACGTTTTATTCCATGATGAAAAACGATCGTGTGTACGCGGCATTAGTTCTTTTTTCCCCGGGTCGAAACTGGGCTTTAATCCATGGGAGTGACTTAGGGTGCAGAGAAATAATATCTTCTTCTAAGGTCACCCATTGTTATTTTGCATTGTGAAACCGATTTATAATCCTAATTATAGACGCTGCACGCAAGTATATTATAAAGTCTGGAAGGGCAAGGCCTCCGTTCTCTTTTGTTCCAATTAGGATTTTTCTTTTTATTTGTGATAGTTTTTGAGCCCAAATGAACCTTCCTATGGCTTTGCGTAGTTGTGCCATTAACCACTTGCCCGCCCGCCGCAGGAATACGTTGCTACTTTGAAGAGGAATACTGTTGTTATGGTGGCAGCTAGCTACCCTAATCCCAGTATCCCCTACTTCAGCGGGCAGTCCGCTTTCAGATAAAGGTGATCTCTGCGGCAGATTCGCTGTGAGATCACTTTTATCAGCGGTGGAAGAGGGAAAGGACTCACCCCCCGCCGCTCTCCAGTGCACCCCGCCACTTAACAGAATCATTACACTATTCTGTCTGTCTACCTTGCAGACATTAATTTTAGACAATTTTTTTTTAAGCATCTAGGAAGTGGTGGCTCGCAGGATTTCCTTATATTAGGTGATACTGATAGGCAGCACTGCTAGGTGGCACTGATGAGGCACTGATTGGCACCACTGATGGGCATTGATAAGTGGCACTCATGGGCATTGATAGGTGGCACTGTTTTGCACTGGTGGGCACTGGCAAGCGTCACTGGCGGGCACAGATGACTCGGATGTGCCTCTTCCTCTTCAGGGCCGATGTACCTTGCACAAAAGCTGGTGATTGAGTTTTTGTTTTTTTTCCTCACGCTGTTTACATCACATGATCAGCTGTCATTGGCTGACAGCCGATCACGTGGTAAGGAGCCGGGATCGGTGACTCAGAGATCACAGCGCGCGCCGCGTGTGTCCTGCAGGGGGCGTGCAGGGAGCGTGAAGGGGAGGACGTCTATTGACGGCCTACCGGCAAAAAGGGTCAGCGCTGTGGCCGTCATTAAGCTATAGCACGGATCTGAAGGGGTTAAAGGGTTATTATTGTAATGTTAAATATATATCTATAGATAATTGTGCCAACCTGACAATTATTTTGTGATGGCACACCCACTTTTTATTGAAATTCTGTATTTCATATGTTCCCAACATAAAGGCCCTGCCTTATTACTAGGTATAAATAAGAGCTCTAGGGAGATTGAAAAAACTCACTTTTGTCAAGTCATTGTTCTCCAGCGCCATCCGGATCACATGGACCATGGAGACTAAGCTGAGCCTGATATTGGTCATCTTCATCTCTGTTACCACAGGTGAGAATTCCGTAATAACTTTACATATCATCTTATACTGGGGGCTCCACGGGGCCATGCATGGTTTTCAATATGAATTTTTAAAGAGTGTCTATGTAATGCCAGGAGAAAATTAAAAGGGTTGTAAATGCTGCCAAACAGAGCCAACCTAAGGCTCCATTCACACCTAGGCGTTTTTATCGCCTGAAGCGCGACGCTACAATACGCTGGAGGGTCGAAATTACATTATTCTCTATGGAGACTGTTCACATCTCCTAACGCAGAACGCCGTACGTCGAAAGAACGCCGAACGGCAAATTTCAAACAAGTTCCGGACCCTTTTTCGACGCGCGTATCGGGTGGCTTCGGCGTTCGGCATGGCCGACAATGACTGTAAAAAAAATGCGGTTAAAAACGACGCCTTTTTTCGCTGCAATTCGCGGGACAAAACGCAGAAAATCGCCTACTCAAAGGTGTGAATGCAGCTGAACAGAATGCATGCAAGCGTATTCCAGAGCATGTTACTCAATTGCATACCCTTGGCTGTCAGTACGATGTCAAGGGCAAATAGGCAATATATAGGAGCTCAGAGAGAAATAGAACATCATTTATTGGTACCTTTTCGACTGTACGTTTTACGCAAGGAGAGCCATCTAAGAATGAACCGGATGCATGCAAGCTGATTCTGGTGCATTCTTTTCACTTGTACACACGTGCCAAACCCCTGTATGACATAGATCACTGCTTGGACTACAATTTAATTATGGGCCCCTTTCACAGCTTCAGGCATGGGCCCCCTGGAGCAGAGAACTGGGGGGGGGGTGTTGCCCCCTCAAATTGAGAAGAGGGTGGCGTGAATTGAGAAGCGCGGGGGGGGGGGGGTGCCACAAATTGAAAAGCAGGGGGGGTGCTGCCGCTGCAAATTGATGTCGGGGCTTTCGGGCTGACAAACAAAAAAGGGGGTTGCCCTGGAGTTCCTTACAAAAAATATGTATATAAAAAAAATATGGAAAAAAGGGGGGGGGGTAGCCATCCGGGCCCCTGGGGACCTCTGGGCCCTATAATAAATAAATAAATAAAGAAAAATATATATAAAAAAAATAAAACATTTTTTATATAAAAAAAAGGGGGGGTAGCTATCCGGGCCCCTGGGGACCTCTGGGCCCTATAATAAAAAAATAAAATAAAAACAAATATATAAAAAAATAATAAAACATTTTTTATATGAAAAAAGGGGGGGTAGCCATCCGGGCCCCTGGGGACCTCTGGGCCCTGTATTAAAAAATAAATATATACAAAAAGGGGGGGTTCTGGGCCCTTTAATAAAAACAAAATATATATATAAATATATAAATAAAATACATTTTTTTATATATATAATTTGTATTTACTTTTTTAAAGGGGGGTTGCCATCTGGGGCCCTGGGGACCTCTGGGCTCTTTAATAAAAAAATATATAAAAACGGTTTTTTTTTTTAAATAAATAAATAAAAAGGGGGGGTTGCCATCAGGGGCCCTGGGAACCTCCGGGCCCCTTACAAAAAAATGGGAGTTGCCATCCGGGCCCCTTACAGGTGTACTGCCTGTACCCCCCTGATGGTGGCCCTCTTCTTCAGGTTTGGTGAGGTTGTATAGTAGCTGGGTGCATGACTTTTCTTCAATTATGTACTGGGATGTCTACTATTAGGGAGACACAGAAATGCAACTACAACAACAGCCAGTAGAGGGTAGCAGGGAGCTCTATGTATTTACTTTTGCTATACTGATTATTATTTTGTTGTTTTTAGATGGGAAATAACATATTGGTATATGTAGCAACTTTAGTTATGTTGTGAGTAGAAGTAGAAATACAAAACATGGCTGTGTAAGCAATGACAGAGTAAAATAACAATTTAAAAAATGTAATATCCTTGACCACCCCCCAGAGTACTACTCTGGTGTGTGTGAGAAAATGTATTTACATTTCTTAATTTTCCCCCAAAAATGTAGAAAACCTTATTGTGACAAACCAACTCACTATACCTCCTACTAAATACCTTGAACGGTCTACTTTTCAAAAAATGGGGCATGTGGGGGGGTCTTTGTACTGTCTCAGCATTATAGGATCTAAAGAAATGAGATTGGCATTCAGTACATCAGGACTGATCAATTTTCAAATATATACAGTATCTCACAAAAGTAAGTACACCCCTCACATTTTTGTAAATATTTTATTCTATCTTTTCATGTGACAACACTGAAGAAATTACACTTTGCTACAATGTTGTGTAGTGAGTGTACAGCTTGTAACTCAACACACAGCTATTAATGTCTAAACCACTGGCAACAACAGTGAGTGCACCCCTAAGTGAAAATGTCCAAATTGGGGCCATTTAGCTATTTTCCCTGTGTGACTTGTTAGTGTTACAAGGTCTCAGATGTGAATGGGGAGCAGGTGTGTTAAATTTGGTGTTATCGCTCTCACTCTCTCATACTGGTCACTGGAAGTACAACATGGCACCTCATGGTAAAGAACTCTCTAAAGGATCTGGAAAAAAATAATTGTTTCTCTCCATAAAGATGGCCTAGGCCAGTGATGGTGAACCTTGGCACCCCAGATGTTATGGAACTATGTTTCCCATGATGCTCCACTATATTGTATAAAGCATGTGCATCATGGGAAATGTAGTTCCAGAACATCTGGGGTGCCAAGGTTCACCATCACTGGCCTAGGCTATAAGAAGATTGCCAAGACCCTGAAACTGAGCTGCAGCACGGTGGCCAAGACCATCCAGCGGTATAACAGGCAGTGGCGGCTGATTTTTGGGGGGGCAAAAAAAAAATGAAAAAAAAATTGCAGTCTAACTGTGCCCAAACGCAGCCACTGTGCCATGCTATCAAACGCAGCCACTGTGCCATCAATTTGCACCACTGTGCCATGCCATTAAACCAGCCACTGTGCCATCAATTTGCACCACTGTTCCATGCCATTAAACCAGACACTGTGCCATCCATTGTCACCACTGTTTCATGCCATTAAACCAGCCACTGTGCCATCCATTGTCACCACTGTTCAATGCCATTAAACCGGCCACTGTGCCATCAATTGTCACCACTGTGCCATGCCATTAAACCAGCCACTGTGCCATCCATTGTCACCACTGTGCCATGCCATTAAACCAGCCACTGTGCCATCCATTGTCACCACTGTGCCCATGGTAGCCGCTGTGCCAATTGTCCCCGCTGTGCCCTGTAAATTGCTCTCTTCCCCCCGCCCGGCACTTACCTTTACTGGAGTCAGGCATCCACGTCCCACAATGTCTTCTCCCGCCCTCGATGACTGACAGGCGTCTCAGCTAATCAGGTTACCGGTAGCCAGAACCGGCCAACCTGATTGGCTGAGACGCCTGTCATCTTATCCAAGGGGCGTACAGTCTGTGCGCTCCGAGAATACGATTTCTGGGCCCCGAGGGCTGTACTGGGAAAGCCTATCAGAGCTGTTGGCTCTGATAGACATTTCCGTACAGCCAACCAGCTGGCGTTATTCACATGGCCGGACATGAGCGCCGACCATCTGAATAACAGCGGCAGCGGCGATAATAACATAGATTCGTGCAATGTATGAATGCATGAATCTATGTTATTAGTGGCGGTGAGAGCCAGAGGGGGCGGCGCTCCAGCGCCCTATATGGATGAACCGCCACTGATAACAGGACAGATTACACTCAGAACAGGCCTCGCCATGGTCAACCAATGAAGTTGAGTGCACATGCTCAGCATCATATCCAGAGGTTGTCTTTGGGAAATAGATGTACGACTGCTGCCAGCATTTCCGCAGAGGTTGAGGGGGTGGGAGGGGTCAGCCTGTCAGTGTTCAGACCATACGCCACACACTGCATCAAATTGGTCTCCATGGCTGTCATCCCAGAAGGAAGCCTCTTCCAAAGATGATGCACAAGAAAGACTGCAAACAGTTTGCTGAAGACAAGCAGACTAAGGACATAGATTACTGGAGCCATGTCCTGTGGTCTGATGAGACCAAGATAAACTTATTTGGTTCTGATGGTGTGAAGTGTGTGTGGCGGCAACCAGGTGAGGAGAACAAAGACAAGTGTGTCTTGTCTGCAGTCAAGCATGGTGGTGGGAGCCATGGTCTGGGGCTGCATGTGTCCTGCCGGCACTGGGGAGCTACAGATCATTGAGGGAACCATGAATACCAACATGTACTGTGAAATACTGAAGCAGAGCATGATCCCCTCCCTTCAGAGATTGGGCCGCAGGGTAGTATTCCAACATGATAATGATTCCAAACACACCTCTAAGGCCTCGTACATAGTGTTGCTCACGAATATTCGTATCACGAATATTCGGCTCGAATATGGCATATTCGAGTATTCGCGATATATTCCGAATTTCGGGGTGAATATTCGCTATTTCGAATATTCGTATTTTTTCAATTTGTTTTTAGAACAGATCACATCCTAGAGATCCCCATCGAAGTCTAAAAGCATTGCTGGTATGATTAGAGACCTTGGGCCGAGTAGCTGCAGCAATCATTTTATATTGCCGAAAAATCGCAATGCGATTATTCGGCAATAGCGATATCGCGCGATTATTTTCGAGAAATTCGCAATATTGTTTTTAGCTAAAATAACACATATATTCGATTTCAGAGTATTACTGTCGAAATTCCGCAATCAATTTATCATTCGCATTTTTGCGAAATTACGATAAAATATCAAGAATATTCTGAGCCAATCAGAGTGCTCCATTCCGCATTTCTCGAAATTTCGCAATTATTTTGTATTATAAAATATCACGAATATTCTGAGCCAATCAGAGTGCTCCTTCCGCATTTCTCGAAATTTCGCAATTATTTTGTATTATAAAATATCACGAATATTCTGAGCCAATCAGAGTGCTCCTTCCGCATTTGCCGAATATTCGCAATTATTTTGTATTGTAATATATCACGAATATTCTGAGCCAATCAGAGTGCTCCTTCCGCATTTGCCGAATATTCGCAATTATTTTGTATTGTAATATATCACGAATATTCTGAGCCAATCAGAATGCTCCGTTCTGCATTTCTCGAAATTTCGCATTCGCATTCGCAATAGCGAAATTTCGCAATCATTTCATTTCCAAAAAATATCACGAATATTCGTATTTAGCGAAATCAAATATGGCATATTCTGCTCAACACTACTCGTACACACGAGGCAATCTATCTGTTCAAATCGGTCGGACCGACCGATTTGAACAGATCTGTCTGCTTGGATTTTGGTTTGCTCACGTGTACACAGCGCTGTGACGTGGCAATGACGTTGACGTCGCCACGTCACCACACCAGGAAGTAAAACACTTCCGCGCATGCGTCAAAATCATTTGGCGCGTGTGCGAGAAGACATGTCTGCTGGTTAGCATACTAACCAGCAGACATGTCGGGCGGACGGGTTCCCAGCCGACAGATTTCAAAGCATGCTTTGAAATCTGTCGGGTGGCCAAATCCGTCTGCTCGCCCGTACACACGGTCGAATCTGTCTGCTGAAACGGTCTAGCAGACTGTTTCCAGCAGACAGATTTACTCGTGTGTACGAGGCCTAAGACCACTTCCTTACTAAAGAAGCTGAGGGTAAAGGTGATGGACTGGCCCAGCATGTCTCCAGACCTAAACCCTAATGGGCATATGTGGGGGCTCCTCAAACGGAAGGTGGAGGAGCGCAAGGTCTCCAACATCCACCAGCTCTGTGATGTCATCATGAAGGAGGGGAAGAGGACTCCGGTGGCAACCTGTAAAGCTCTGGTGATCTCCATGCCCAAGAGGGTTAAAGGGGTTGTAAATGTACATATTTTTTTCCTAAATAGCTTCCTTTACCTTAGTGCAGTCCTCCTTCACTTACCTCACCCCTCCATTTTGCTTTTAAATGTCCTTATTTCTTCTGAGAAATCCTGACTTCCTGTTCTTCTGTCTGTAACTCCATACAGTAATGCGAGGCTTTCTCCCTGGTGTGGAGTGTCGTGCTCACCCCCTCCCTTGGAATACAGGAGAGTCAGGACGCTCTCTACGTTGCAGATTGAGAAAGGAGCTGTGTGTTAGTGGGTGTCCTGGCTCTCCTGTAGTCCAAGGGAGGGGGCGAGCACGACACTCCACACCAGGAAGAAAGCCTTGCATTACTGTGTGGAGTTACAGACAGAAGAACAGGAAGTGAGGATTTCTCAGAAGAAATAAGGACATTTAAAAGCAAAATGGAAGGATGAGGTAAGTGAAGGAGGACTGCACTAAGGTGCTATTTAGGGGGAAAAAATTGTACCTTTACAACACCTTTAAGGCAGTGCTGGAAAATAATGGTGGCCACACAAAATATTGACACTTTGGGCCCAATTTGGACATTTTCACTTAGGGGTGTACTCACTTTTGTAGCCAGCGGTTTAGACATTAATGGCTGTGTGTTATATTGGGGGGATGGCTACATACCGCACTGTGTCCAGGTGTGAGCGGAGACTTTCCTGTCTCATACCCGGAACACAGGAGACTCTCCAGCAGCGGCGCTCAGCCCTTCACAGGGGGTGATGTATTCTAATAATCCAAATCTTGCTTTGATTTGATGTGAGTCAGAGGTGTGACATCATCAGCCCGCCTCTCTGACTCAGCCAATCAGAGGAAGCTTTGTAATGTAATGTGAAAACCTGGAGTTCTCTTTTAATATATAACATCCAATTGGGTACAGTGTTGCAGGACTGAGTAATTGTCATTCAAAATATGACAGTGCTGAAAACTGAAAAATGGCCTGGGCAGAAAGAGGGTGAAACTGTCTGGTCATGAAGTAGTTAAAAAAGATAAAACGTAACCTGTACAGAGGGCAGTGGGGTAGATCATAGTCTGTGAAAAGGAAGATGAATCTCTGTTCTTACATTACATGCTCCCTGTTCATTTTGTGTTCCTCTCTCCAGCTCCTGCATACTCCATGATCACATTACAAATCACTAACATTGTTCAATGTCTTCACAGCTTCTTTATTAATGCACGGTCTTCCTTACATTACAGAGGCACTGATCTGCCATTTCTGTGAGAATCTCTCAGGACCGAACTGCAAGGCCACAGAAAGTGAGACCTGCCCCAAGGATGTCAAAAAATGCTACACCAACCTCATGATGGAGAAATTTGGTAACCTAGAGTATATTTATTTTTAACATCCACATCAGCTTTAATCCATAGGCAGCTTAAATAGGGTTGCCACCTGTCCGGGATTCCCCCGGACAGTCCGGGTTTCAGTCCACCTGAAACCCGGACACAATATTCAGACAAGAATGTGGCTTGCAACAGGGCCTAACGGGAGTGTGAGGGGCACTATGTGTGCCACTTTGCTATTATCTTTGTAGCACCCATAGGTGTCCCAGGTCTGTTACAATCCTATAGTGCAGCCCTCAACAATTCCACTCACCTGATCGCATTTTGCAAGTGGGTTTTGAGGGCTGGTGAGGGAAGGGCTGCCTGGGAGCGGGGGGGGGGGGGTGAGCACTGCCGGCAGGGGGGTTGTATGGGAGCCGATTTCCCAGCAATCTGGATACTGAGAGCGCAGGGAACATCGCAGCATTCATTCAAATTGCTGTGTTCCCCGCCCCTCACTGTCACATACAGCCCTCCTCTTTGCCCGGGGACTTTGATAGACAGATCACCCATCCAATCCTGGGACAGGTGATGTGTTTCAAAGTTCCCCGGCCAGGGGGCGGGGCTGTACCCGACGGCGGGAAAACATAGAAATTGAAATGAAAGCTGTGATGTTCCCTGCGCTCTCATTATCCGGCCGCAATTCCTCTCCTCTCTTCCCCTGCACAGGTAGGCTGCATTGGTGGACACAGGAGGCATTGGTGGGCGACGGCAGGCATTGGTAGGCATGGACTGCATTGGTGGACACGGGCTGCATTGGTGGACACAGACTGCATTGGTGGACACAGACTGCATTGGTGGACACAGACTGCATTGGTGGACACAGACTGCATTGGTGGACACGGACTGCATTGGTGGACACGGACTGCATTGGTGGACACGGACTGCATTGGTGGACACAGACTGCATTGGTGGACACGGACTGCATTGGTGGACACAGACTGCATTGGTGGACACAGACTGCATTGGTGGACACAGACTGCATTGGTGGACACAGACTGCATTGGTGGACACGGGCTGCATTGGTGGACACGGGCTGCATTGGTGGACACGGACTGCATTGGTGGACACGGGCTGCATTGGTGGACACGGACTGCATTGGTGGGCACGGGAGGCATTGGTGGGCGGCGGCAGCATTGGTAGGCATGGACTGCATTGGTGGACATAGACTGCGTTGGTGGGCACGGGAGCCATTGGTGGGAATAGGCTGCATTGGTGGACACGGACTGCAATGGTGGGCATGAGGAGCTGCATTGGTGGGCATGAGAAGCTGCCTTGGTGAGCACGGGCTGCATTGGTGGGCACGGGCAGGCTGCATTGTTGGGCACGTATAAAGTTGCTGTTAATATTTATTTTTATAACTTGATTCTGCATAAAACAGTTAAGTGCTGTGCCCATCAACTGCAGCCAGTGTGCCCATCAACTGCAGCCAGTTTGCCCATCAACTGCTGCTAGTGTGCCCATCAACTGCTGCTACTGTCCCCATAAACTGCTGCCAGTGTGCCCATCAACTGCTGCTACTGTGCCCATCAGCTGCTGCCAGTGTGTCAATCAAATGCTGCCAATGTGCATCCCCCGCTCTGGCACTTACTTGTCTCGGTGGGGCCCCGGTCACGGTCCTCCACGCTCCTCGATGTTTTCTAATCTTCCATCCTCTCCTTCTGTCTCTGCTATGATTGGATGCCTGATAGCCACCTGTCGTTTCAGCCAATCAGGTGACTGGTAACATACCCAGCAACCTGATTGGCTGAGAAGCGGATCAGTGTTAGGGAAGCTTCCCTAACACACCACTGAGTAAGCAGCGAACGCACAGCGTTGTGCCCTTTGCTTACCCTTTTGGAAGCCTGTTAGAGCCTACGGCTCTAATCAGGTACTTCCATTCAAAAGCTGCCGCTGTAATTCATATGCCCAGCGCCAGACAAGGGGCCGGGCACATGAATAGGGGGTGGCAGCGGCAACTATAGGGGGTGAGCAGGAGAGGGGGCAGTGCTGCTGCGCCCTTTATGGAGGCACCGCCACTGCGGATTGTGGTCTTTTAGTGTCTGGGGGGCTCAACATTAACATTGATCTGCTTTCACTGCTTTCTATCCAATTTCTACACAGGATTTTTCTGGTTACTTATATTTATTAATATTTGTATCTGTCACTAATTATAGGATCACAGGTGTTTTAAAAGTATTCTAAAGCAGCGCCAACGCCCCTTTTTCTTTATAAACAATTATCGGACTTCACTATTGTGAAGTTTTCTATAGGGAGCAGTGACGGCTGGTGCTCAAATTTTTTTGAGGGGCGCAAACAAACGAAAAAAAAACCACATCAATTTCAACCTCACTGTGCCATAAAATTGTCGCCACTGTGCCATAAAATTGTCGCCACTGGGCAATGCTATTAAACGCAGCCACTGTGCCTATCAATTGTCGCCACTGTGCCATGCCATCAATTGTCGCCACTGTGCCCATCAGTTGTCGACACTGTGCCATGCCAAACGCAGCCACTGTGCCATGCCATTGTCGCCACTGTGCAAATCAATTGTCGCCACTGTGCCATACCAAACGCGGCCACTGTGCCATGCCATTGTCACCACTGTGCCCATCAATTGTCACCACTGTTCCATGCCAAATGCAGCCATTGTGCCAACAATTATCACCACTGTGCCATGCCAAACACAGCTACTATGCCATGTCATTGTGGCCACTTTGCCCATCATTCCTCGCCACTGTGCCATGCCACCAAACGCAGCCACTGTGCCATCAATTGTCGCCACTGTGCCATGCCATCAATTGTCGCCACTGTGCCCATCAGTTGTCGACACTGTGCCATGCCAAACGCAGCCACTGTGCCATGCCATTGTCGCCACTGTGCAAATCAATTGTCGCCACTGTGCCATGCCAAACGCGGCCACTGTGACATGCCATTGTCGCCACTGTGCCCATCAATTGTTGCCACTGTGCCATGCCAAATACAGCCATTGTGCCAACAATTGTCACCACTGTGCCATGCCAAACACAGCTACTATGCCATGTCATTGTGGCCACTTTGCCCATCAATTCTCGCCACTGTGCCATGCCATTGTCGCCACTGTGCCCATCAATTGCTGCCAGTTTGCCCCTGAAAGTCCGCCAGATTGCTCTACCTCCCCACTCACCCCGCCTGGCACTTACCTTTTTGGGTCAGCCATCCCTGGATCCTCCTCCATGGTCCCTCGATGTAATCCTACCCTCGATGCCGCTTTAGCCAATCAGGTTACTGGTAACCAGATCCGGTGACCCTGATTTGCTGAGATGCGTGCCCTCAGGCTGTGATCGGAAAGCCTCTCAGAGCCGCTCCAGCGCCCTCTATGGACGCACCGCCACTGATAGGGAGGCAACAGATTAGTACACACTGAAGTGCGGAACTATAATCAAATATTTACTAAAATAATTACATTTCTATGTTCTGTGCATTGTGGGAGACCAGGTATAATGAATGCAGGGTTCGGGGTTTAATAGCACCTTAAGGTTGACTAAAATGTATTGCTTACTTGCTTCTCCACCAGGACCTTTTACCGTTTACCAGAGTTCAAGAGGATGTCAAAAGGGAAAAGATTTGTGCGCCGGTACCTTCAGCATGAGCTCAGGGAAAACGGAGGTACATAGCATTACTAAGTGCTGCGAGGGAGACCACTGCAATACTGACCAGCTGGAAAGTAAGTTGGAAAACCACAGGGGAAAAAATAAAATATGTGCAACCAATGAAAAATGGGAATAAGACAAAACATTTTTTAAGCTAGGCTCACACTGCTGCGAATCAAAATCGTGCGATTTTACCACGATTTTGCCACGATTCGCAGCCGCGGTTTCAGGATCTGAATTTGGATCGTATACAGATCAAACTCGCACATGACCGTTTTTTCCGCAGCTTAGATTCACACCGCACTGATGTGAATGGCACTAATTGAAAACAATGTTATTTTAATGACTTGCGAATTTGGGAAATTGCAACGGCTTAAATTCGCAATAGAATTCGCTGCAGTGTGAACGGGGCCTTAGGCTGGGTTCATACTGCTGCAAACTCTTTTGCAAATTTGAGACGTTGCGTTCGCTCAAATTCGCAAGTCATTAAAAAAAACATTGTTTTCCATTAGTGCCATTCACATCAGTGCGGTGTGAATCTAAGCTGCGGAAAAAACGGTCATGTGCGAGTTTGATCTGTGTGCTATGCAAATTCAGTTCTAAAGACTGGCATTCCCTGAAATCACTGCAAAATCGCGGGCGTGAAATCGCAGTAAAATCGAGCGATTTTGAATCCGCAGCAGTGTGAACCTAGCCTTAAAGCTGAATTGAATCCTCTTAATTTTCTAGCCACATTAACACACTATGGCCCAGATAGCCGTAGTGTATCTTTTACGCTACGCCGGAGCAGCGCGGAGAGGCAAGCATTGAATTCACAAAGCAAATGCTCCCGACTCTGCGCCGGCGTAGCATATATTCGTAGGCGTAAGCCAGGGTAAGTGGAAGTAGGTGGAAGTGGGCTGGAAGTGGGCGTGATCCATGCTAATGAGGCGTGACCCCATGCAAATGATGGGCCGGGCGCTAGACAAGTACTTAAAAAAACGCGCATGCGTCGGGACATGGACGTATCCCCGTGCGCATGCTCACAACCACATATTCACAGACGTCCAACGTACAATACGTAGGCTTGTGTTCCCTGGTACCTTTGCATGGGTTGCACCTCATCTATGGGGAATAACTTTACGCCGAACGTAAAACTTACGCAAACCGCTTAAATCATGCGCCGGGTGCAAGTACGTTCGTGAATCGGCGTATCTCCCTCATTTGCATATTTGAATAGAAAATCCATTGAAAAGCCACATGCGTCCAGCGTAAATATGCACGCACTCTACGCTGGCGTAGGCAAGTTACGTCGGTGGGATGAAGTCAGTTTTTAGGCCTATCTTGGATTGTGGGCGCATAGTTGTACTTACGTGGCGTATCTGGAGATACGTTGGCATAAGTGCTTTGTGAATCCGGGCCTACTTATTTAAAGTGGTTGTAAACCCACTTTTTTTTTTTTTACTTTTACTACAGGTAAGCCTATATTAAGGCTTACCTGTAGGTATAAAGAATATCTCCTAAACCTGCATGGTTTAGGAGATATTCCCCTCGCAATGCGCCGCTGATTGCAGCGGCGCATGCGCAGGGGGGATCTACGGCGAAAGGTCCGTCCGGGAGTGACGTCATCGCCGCTCCAGCCAAGCGGCGATACCCGGAAGACACGCCGAGTCAAGATGATATCTCGCTCGGCGTGGACCAGCTAAGTTCTACACACCTCGTTCCGAGGTAAGTATTTCATAATGAGCTAATATGCGGTGCATATTAGCTCATTATGACTTTTGCCTTGCAGGAGAAAAAGAAATAAATTATTTGATACGGGTTTACAACCGCTTTAAAACAAAAACCAGAAAAAATTTTCCCTCGAGTGCAAGTTATTTTATTTATTTATTTTTTATAGTGTGTTTCTTTATATACAGTACATATCCATATTTATTTTACCAGTAACAAATGTTTGCTTTTTCTCTTTATATATTATTCAGTATACTATTTTACTATGTTGCTTTATGGTTTTGGTCATGGATTTTGATTACATCTTTTTTTTATTCATTTTAAATAGTTAACAAATAAAACAGATGTGTATAACCATTAAAAACTTGTGCTCGCCACACAAAGAGGAAAATAAAATAAAAACAAAATAGCAAAAAACAAACAAACATAGAAAAAGGGTGTATTTACCAAATCCCCATTTTATTTTCATAATCCCCCACCTTGTTCCCGTTAACAGCTTCTACACCGGGCCAATACTGGCATTCCTCCTCTACATGTAAAAATCATCATTGCTAGAAAATTACTCAGAACGTCCAAATACAATACAATATATATATATTGCCAAGACTGGCGCCCCCCCCCCCCCCATCCTAAAACTCACCAACCGCCACTGGAACCCAGAAAGCGAAATGTTTGACCAACGTTCGCCTTACCCCACCTACACTGTCATACCGGTGCCTTTGTTTGTGTTTTAAGATATAAGTGAGCTGGGGCAACGATAAATCTTGGGGGGCACGCCTTTCAAATCCAGTAACCATGCTGGCCAATAGTTATAGTCCTACCTATAGCAATATTTCACAACAGCTGGAAAACATGGGGAAGATCTGATCAGTGTTGATCCTGTCATACTCAAAGGCTGCAAAAAAATAAAATAAATGATCCTTGTACATAACTTAAAACCTACATTGTATCTCTATCCAAAACTTTTTTTTTGATGTGAAGAGAGTAGTAAATGTATGGAAGAGCCCTGGGGCCATCATGAAAAAAAAATACAAAATTCTGAGTTTCAAAGTCAGAATTCTGACTTTGAAACTCAGAATTTTTTTTTTTTTTTTTAATATGGCCCCAGGGCTCTTCCATACGAATGGTCAGGAAGTTTTTTAGATTAAAGCCTCGTGCACACGCATGGTTTTCTTAGCCAGAAACAGCAAGAAAACTGCTGGCAGAGCTTTCTTGCCAAGTAAACTTTTTGTTTGTTTTTCTTATGTCATTAAAAATGATCATGTGTAGGCTCCAGAGCATTTTTTATGACGTGAAAAATGGGCATTAAAAATTTAGAACATGCTCTATTTTTTCATGTCGTTTTTTTACGTTGTCGTTTTTCACGTCATGTAGGCTTTAACGACGTGAAAAAAATGCGCATGCTCAGAAGCAAGTTATGAGACGGGAGCTCTCGTTCTGGTAAAAGTAGCGTACGTAATGGAGATAGCACATTCATCACGATGTAACAGACTGAAAAGCACGAATCGTCTCTCACCAAACTTTTACTATCACAAAATCAGCAAACGCAGTCCCAAGAGTGGCGCCATTCGAATGGAACTTCCCCTTTATAGTGCCGTCATATGTGCTGTACATCACGGCGCTTTGCTTGAGCATTTTTTTCACGATTGTGTGTAGGCAAGGTAGGCTTGGCAAGAATCACGTCGAGAAAAACTTTGGGCCAGATTCAGAGAGCCGTAACTCCTGTCTAACTAGTGTTAGACTGGAGTAATTTCAAATTACGCGCATTTTTTAGCTAGTCGGAAACCTCAAACCTCAATAGACGGCTGCGGGCTTCAATTCGACTGGATTACGTGTTCGTACGCCTTCGGATCTACGCTGCAATAAAATTGCGGCCACTGGGTGGACTTCCCGTCGTTTTCCGCGTCGGGGTATGCTAATGAGCTTTTGCCGGCGATCCCAGAAATTACGATCTTCAATCGCAATCTCTTACGGCATCTTTAGTCATCTTTTTTTTGCGTAACACTATACCAGCTTTTTGCTGGTCTAATATTAGACAGCCCATGTTAAGTATGGCCGTCGTTCTCACGTCGAATTTCTACGTTTTCCGACGTCTTTTATTATTTTTAACGTAAGTCGTCCGGGAATAGGAATGTTCGTAAACGACGCTACTCAAACAACGAATGACATAACGACGTGATTTCACGCAATGCACGGCGGGAAATTTCTGAACGGAGCATGCGCAGTTCAATCGCCGCGGGGACGCGCTTAATTTAAATGCTTCATGCCCCCTAATCGCGTATTTCGATTACGCGGCGAGAAATAGACTACGCCGCCGTAGCGTACGGGCAAAAATCTACCAGAATTCGATGTAGAGCCTGGTAAAATACGGCAGCGTAGAGTATTTCGATTACGCAGCGCAAAATTAAGTGTATCTGAATCTGGCCCTTTGTTTTTTCTAGACCATTGAAAATGGTCATGTGTACGCGGCATGAGGTTTCTCGTAGAGAAAACTGCCCAGAATCTAGATGAGAAAAATAGGGAACCTGCTCTCTATATTCTCGTCGGGATTCTCGGCAGTGTTTTCCTGCCGAGAAACCCGAGCGACTGTATACTTACCTGCCTCCATGGAAACCTGCGCATGCTCGAAATTACTTGGTAGCTTCCAAGGCATAGGTAGGGTGAAGCAAGATGGCCGCGACGGCATCGAATGTGATGAGCGAATGCGTCACCGCGTTCGTGCCATTCAAAAGAACGGCGGTTCTTTTGAATCGTATGTGTGTACACTCGGCCGGCAAGAAAATCTTGCCAGGAATCTCATCAGGAAAAACTACGTTAGGATGCATTAAGGTGAAAAAACATTTACCTTTACAACCCCTTTAATACTTTTCATGTAAAATATATTTTCTGTACAGAGAGAACATCTTTTATAATACACCAAATTTTCTGTCCTCATAGTTGTGACCCCAAAAGACCTAAAGGAAAATGGGGTAGAGTGTCCGGCGTGTAATGAGAAGGGAAAGAAATGCAAATCAGAGACCTACAAATGCACAGGAACTCAGAATCGATGCTTTGAATTCTTTGGTGGACTCTATAATGGAGGTAAGAAGTGACCTTTAATTATTCAGTATCTGATAGAAATACTAATTATGGATGAGCAAAATTGATAGCTTTTTTTTAAATGTCTCCTAAACGTGTTGAAAATTGTGTGATTTGGACCTAATTTCACTATTTTGATGAAATTCATTGCTTCCCAAAGGTGAAGGTGAAATCAAAGGGGGATTTGGTGCTTTTTAGGGGTGCAATTGGCTTCAAATTGTTCCCCATGGTTACAAAAGCTCCTTTCAGCTTTTCTGCCAGGAAGGTTCCCTCTGGAAAGCTACCCCCCCCCCCCCTTATGTAGAGGGCATGGGGCCTGCTTGAAACAGTTGTAAAGGGAAAGAAAATGTCACCTTAATGCAATCTATGCATTAAGGTGAAAGAACATCTGATGTGTCCCCCCCCCCCCAGTCCCGTTTTACTTACCTGACCCGGCGAAAGTCCCACGCTCGGTCCCGAGATTCTCTTTGCCGCTCAGCCTCGCTGCTGATTGGCTAGAGCGGATGGATTGAGAGCAGCGCAGCCATTGGCTGGCGCTGCTCTCAATCACATCCAGTGACACAGCGCGCTGAGGGGCGGGACCAAGTGAAACAGTGAGCGGCTATGGCCGGCCGCTGTATCACGGCAGCGCGTCAGCAAGCATGAATGTGGTGAGTTCTTGCAGGGAGAACCAGAGACAGCCGTCGAGGGACCCCAGAAGACATGGATCGGGGCCACTCTGTGCAAAGCAAACTGCACAGTGGAGGGAAGTATAACATGTTTGTTGTTTTAAAGAAAACTTTTTTTTTCCTTTATTAACCCATTAAGTCAAGAGGAGGCAATGCGCTCATCTTCCTCCTTTACTGGCCTGTCAAGCTGAATGCTATGGCAAAGGTCATATGGATATTGGGTGGGACCTCACACAATAAAAACAAGAAATTAGAAGCATGGGGTCCCCCCAAAAAGACTCAAAGAGGTTGATTTACTAAAACTGCAAAATCTGTTGCAGCTTTGCATAGAAACTAATCAACTTCTATTTTTTTTTCCCGTCAAAGTTTAATTCAGGGATCCTCAAACTACAGCCCTCCAGCTGTCCAACTACACATCCCATGAGGCATTGTAACACACTGACATTCACAGACATGACCAGGCATGATGAGAATGTGAAAACGAGAATGGTAAGGGAAAGGGAGGGATGGACTGGGGGAGTAGAAGGGATAAGAAAAAACAAAGGGATTGCACTCACATGGGCCACATCCGTATATGGAATCAAAAATAGAAAACAATAACTGTGGAGAGGTATTGAAGGTTGGACTATCGAGGCCAAGGAAGTAGTTTAAAAATATAGTTTTAATGTAGTCATAAAATAAAACAAATTTAACATATACATAAAAATAACAATGGTACATATATACAGGTGAACCACTCTATACACAAAATCCCTAAAGTCGCCGACGCACGTTTCGCCGTGGGGCTTCTTCAGGACGGATGTTTAAGGATTTTGTAAGGAGATGTGTAAAAATAGTTGTATGGCCGATGACTCTGCAACCAATGCAAGACAGGGCACACACCACGATCGGATATTCGATAGTATGTAAAATACTGAATTCAGGAAAGTCCTCAGAGCTTGTTATAGACCTGTTAATTGACAGTAGAGTCAAAGTAAGGGTATTTCCAACATTCATAAAAAGAATTATAGTATGGTGCTATTGGCAGCCTTCATTCCTTGATAGGAGACCATAGGGCCAACTGGGACACAAAGCCAAAAAATGTATTGAGCTTCAAGTTATCGAGGGGTACCAGACCGCCAATCAGCGCATAGACTTTTAAGCTTCTAAGTATGAGCCCGCCGATCAGGGGGTTGACTCGTACAGGCGTCCGTGTCCCAGGGTGTAAATCTGCATGACACACGTGTGTCATGCAGATGTACACCCTGGGACACGGACGCCTGTACGAGTCAACCCCCTGATCGGCGGGCTCATACTTAGAAGCTTAAAAGTCTATGCGCTGATTGGCGGTCTGGTACCCCTCGATAACTTGAAGCTCAATACATTTTTTGGCTTTGTGTCCCAGTTGGCCCTATGGTCTCCTATCAAGGAATGAAGGCTGCCAATAGCACCATACTATAATTCTTTTTATGAATGTTGGAAATACCCTTACTTTGACTCTACTGTCAATTAACAGGTCTATAACAAGCTCTGAGGACTTTCCTGAATTCAGTATTTTACATACTATCGAATATCCGATCGTGGTGTGTGCCCTGTCTTGCATTGGTTGCAGAGTCATCGGCCATACAACTATTTTTACACATCTCCTTACAAAATCCTTAAACATCCGTCCTGAAGAAGCCCCACGGCGAAACGTGCGTCGGCGACTTTAGGGATTTTGTGTATAGAGTGGTTCACCTGTATATATGTACCATTGTTATTTTTATGTATATGTTAAATTTGTTTTATTTTATGACTACATTAAAACTATATTTTTAAACTACTTCCTTGGCCTCGATAGTCCAACCTTCAATACCTCTCCACAGTTATTGTTTTCTATTTTTGACAGGCATGATGAGAATTGTAGTTCCTGAACAACTGGAGGGCCGTAGTTTGAAGACCCATGGTTTAATTCAGGGATCCTCAAACTACGGCCCTCCAGCTGTTGCAGAACTACACATCCCATGAGGCATTGCAAAACTCTGACATTCACAAACATGACTAGGCATGATGGGAATTGTAGTTCCTGAACAACTGGAGGGCCGTAGTTTGAAGACCCATGGTTTAATTGAACAAGATGACGTTACAAGCTGATCAGTAGACGGTTACTATGCACAGCCGCACCAGATTTGACACTTTCCAGTCTTAGTAAATCAACTCCAAAGGGTCTGGTATTGAAGTTGGGTTTTTGTGTGTTGTATTGTGTTGTGCCCCTCTCTACTACACCTAAAGGATATGGTGTACATTTTAAAGGGGGGTAACACTAATCCCACCCTTTGTTTACAATTCTTTGTCAACTGGGAATCCCAGGCTGACAGACTGGTCGGGTGGAGGAGATGATACCTATCTATAGTTGCCAAAAGTCCCTGTTTGGCCGGTACATTCATGGAAAACAGGCCGATGTCCCGGTCTGAGCCTGTCCCGGGCAAAATCCCTAAAAATAGCCTTTGTCATTAGCAGAGGCCTAGATCTGATCCCCCATAAAAAGCCTGCAGCACTCCACTGTATGGTGCATGTGCATGATTGTATGGTTGCCTAAGGTGTCATCCCAGCCTGCCCACATAGTAAGCTGGGTGGGCTGGGAGTCGGGACTTGGGAGATTCTGGATCATGTAAAAATGGAGGGACGTAACCACAAACTTTACTTTAGCTTCCTATCGGCTGAGGAGGTAGCAGGACCCACGGAAGACTGGTGTGCTGATTAGGGGAGTAATGTGGATGGTGTATGTGTCCACTGCTGCAGGAGTACCAGTAAGGGAGTGGAACTTGTTCTTTCTCTTGTGACCACTGGAGAGAGGAAGGAAGGGATCCCCGATTCCCCACACCCACGTGAGTGGTGCGATGGTAGGAAAGATAACCTCAGCCTGGGCTCCCACCAGGCCACGCCTCCAACGTGTTTCGCTCCGCCCCTCAGAGCTTAGTCATGGGGAATTTAGTCATCGGCTGAGGAGGTAGCGAAGGTTGAGCTGCACTGTGTCAGCCAATGGGTGCGCCAATGGGTGCGCTGTCCATTACTTCCAGTGGACTTCCTGTGTTGTGTCCCAGCAGCCTGGAACTATTTACCCCCCTCTCCTCCATCACCCCCCCACACACAACTCTGCTCACCCCCCTCTCTTCTCCACCTCCTCCCCCAACTTTCCCTTCTCCACCCCCAACTCTGCTCACCCTCCCTCTTCTCTAACCCCATCCCAACTCTACTCACCTCCTCTACTCCACCCCCCCCCTACTATGCTCACTCCCCTCTTTTCCCTCCCCACCCCAACTCTGCTCACCCCCCTTTTCTCCACCCCTCCCCCCAACTCTACTTACACCCCCTCTTCTCTATCCCCACCCAAACTCTGCTCACCCCCCTTCTCCACCCCCTTCCCCAACTCTATTCACGCACCTCTTCTCCACCCCCCAACTATGCTCACTCCCCTCTTCTCCCTCCCTACTCCAACTCTGCTCACCCCTTCCTCTTTTCCATCCCCAAACTCTGCTTACTGCCCTCTTCTCCATTCCCACCCCCCAACTCTGCTCAGCCTCCCTCTTCTCCATCCCCACCCAATATCAGCACACTACCCCCCTTCTCCACCCCTCCCCCAACTCTGCTCACCCTCCCTCTTCTCATTTTCCTATATATTACCACATTCTCCACTATGCAAGTAATCTCAGACTCTATTTAACCACACCATCTTTAAGCCACACCCAATATTTTTCGCCACTTTTTCCCTCTCCTGCTAGACCATGCCTGCAAATGAATACCCCGCCCCCTAATTAATATAATACTCCGCTTACAGAAAAAAAGTGTCCCTAAAGTTTTTTTGAGAATGTTGGCAACTATGTAATACCTATCATTTTATTTTACAGATGGATATGATGACTATACATTCAAGGGATGTACCACCAAACAAGTCTGCGATTATCTTGAGAGCCATAATGGATATGAAGTACATTACATGAGGAAAGACTCCAAGCTAAAATGTACTAAAAAGTAGGCACTATACAGGAGATATGCTAAAATGACGTCATTAAAGGAGAATTCAGATTAGGGAAAAATTGCCTTACCTCTACTTGTCTCTTATGCAGCATTGTAAGAGTGGGATACTCTTCAATCCCATTGAATACCTATGTTTGCCAAATTAAACCTGAATGCAAGATGCAATTTTTTTTGTAGTGGAATTTCTGTGTGTGCTTAAAAAAAAAAAAATGATGTGCCCGAGTTTAAATCAGGAGTACATGGCGTATCTAGGGTATGGCAGCCATGGCAAGTGCCATGGGCGCCATGGGCAGGGGGCAGCAAAAAGCATTAAAAAAAAATGCACCCGTCCTCCCGCGGCCGCCTCCCGCACTAATGTAGCTCCCGGCACCACGCCCGCCCTGCTGAAGCGAGGCGTCGGCACAGCAATTGCTAATATTTCTCCTTCTGCCTGGGGAGGGGATTGACAGGTGCACCCAAGACGGTCGATGACTGGCCAGACCGGATCCACATAGGGTAGTGGCTGCGTTTGATGGGCACAGTGGCTGCACTTGATGGGTACAGTGGCTGCAATTGATGGGCACAGTGGCTGCAATTGATGTTTTTTTTTTTTCAGTTTGGTTGCGCCCCCCCAAAAAAAATTCAGCACCAGCCGCCAGTGGTCCCAAGGTCACCCTCTGTCCCCACCGTGTCCCTGGTTATCTGAAAGATGGGTTTCAAATGTTTTGACAAGGGTACAGTTTCAGTGCTTGCCATAGGCGCCATTTTCACTAGATACGCCTCTGCATGGGGGTAAGGATACATCTGTGAGGGGAAGTATATAGATTTCCATTCCAGTTCTTAGTTTCACTCCGAGACAAACTAATTCAATTTAAAATAACACATAGGACCAGATTCAGGAACAGTTAGGCTGGCGGATCCAGTGATCCGCCAGCCTAACTGTGACTTTGAGCCGGCGTTTCTGTTTTCTGTAACCAGAAAACAAGAAACGCCGGGTTGAAGCTCCGATGCGAGCAGCGTAACTGAGTTTCGCCATCGCATCGTTACTTCAACTTAAAAATGGCGCCGGGGGCGTTCCCGCCGATTTACGCTCAAAAAATATGTTAATGAGCGGAAATCGGCAATTCACGATCGAATTCGACGGTACGACGTTTCCGGACGGGATACGCGGCGCATAGATATACCTACATGGGGTTGGAGTATCCTATGTTAGGTATAGGCGTCGTCATCGCGTCGGGGAAAAAAAAAAATCACGTCGCTTGCGTAAAAAGTTCATGAATGGGAATGTGACGTCATTGACGTTCATTCCCAGAATTTGGAGCATGCGCACGGGGATGTTTGGACACTCGACGCACAGGGCCGGATTAACAGGGGGGCTGATGGAGCTGCAGCTCCAGGCCCCTTTCTCAAGATAGGCCCATTTGCCCCAAAAAAAAAAAAAAAAAAAGTTTTTTTTTTTTTTTTTTAGATCGACTTCAGGGGTTGTAGCTCGATGACCAGAGGTCACAGAAACCCCACATTTGGGGGATAGTCAGTTGAAGACCTACCCCACAACCGGTCAAAATATGGGATGGCTATCATTCATGGTTCCGGAGATACGGGCCTGCTTGCACAGCCTGTCAGAAGCTGCATACAGAGCAGCCATTATAAATACAAGCTGACACACTGCAGCAGACTGAGAAAAAAAATCATCATTTGTTTTTTGCTAGAAAATTACTCTATGGTGGTCTTTGTAACTTTTTATGTTGCACGGTAGAGCTGCACGATTCTGGCTAAAACGACAACTGCAATTTTTTTGCTTAGAAGATAGATCACGATTCTCTCACGATTCGTACGGCATAACATCGTCTTTCACATTAAAATGAAAAAAAAAGTGGGCCAACTTTACTGTTTTGTTTTTATGGTTTTTATTATTCATTGAAGTGGGCAAATGCAGTGTGACATAAAATATTGCAGCAATTGCCATTTTTGTCTCTGCTAAAATATATATAATGTTTGGTGGATCCAAGTAATTTTCTAGCAAAAAATATTGCTTTTTAACTTAAACAAGTGTTGGACTTTAAGTGGTTACATTTCTTGCATTTACACACAGAAGTTTGATCTAAAAAGGAAGTTGGTTACAATGTTTCATGTTGTTTACAAACTTGGCAGACTGCCCGGATATTTTCTTTACACACGCAGAAGTTTATCCCTTTGATATAAGAAGAAAGTGTTAGTTACAATGTTTCCTGCTAAGAACTTGCAGACTGCCCAGATATTTACTTTTGACAGCTGAAAGTCTCTCCACTTATTATATGAAAGAATCAGCAAACTCTGCATTGGAGATGTTGGGGGGTTGAATCGAGATCACAATTTTAACGATTAATTGTGCAGCTCTAGCACGGTACTGTATTTGCGCAGCAATTTTTCAAACATGTTTTTTTTGGAAATAAACTGTTTCATACATTAAAAAAACACTAAAGTTAGCACGATTTTTTTTTTGTTTGGTATCCTAAGTGATGCTTTAAACATTTTTTAGGTTAGATGTTTAGAGTTACAGAGGAAGTCTAGTGCTAGAATTATTGCTCTCGCTCGAATGATCGCGACGTATGTAACCTGTGTGTATCTGGCTCTGATACTAGCCAGTGCCTACCCAGCTACTGGCTGGTATCTCTCCCCAGCCTGTCCCCACACACCCTCTCACCTGCTGACCTGTAGATGGGGGAATCACTTCTGCAGTGTTATTATGTTCTGCCAGTGAGTACAATGATCAGAGTTGCTATCTATACCTGGCAGCACTGATTGTTTTTGGAAAAACAGGCTGGTTGTACTCAAGTCGATTAATAGATTGACTTGTGTAAAACCAGCTAGCCCATACATAGATCGACTATGGCCTGTCTCGGCATAATTGGTGTAATTTCAATTCATGTATGACCCGCTTAACCACTACGCAGTCCCTAAACATCCTTCCACTCCTGTACATTGTGCCCACTGTCATACACTCCACACTCCTCTCCTGTACATAGTGCCCACTGTCATACCCTCCACACTCCTCTCCTATATATAGTGCCCACTGTCATACTCTCCACACTCCTCTCCTGTACATAGTGACCACTGTCATACTCTCCACACTCCTCTTCTGTACATAGTGCCCACTGTCATACCCTCCAGACTCCTCTCCTGTACATAGTGCCCACTATCATACCCTCCACACTCCTCTCCTGTACATACTGCCTGCTGTTATAGACTCCTCTTCTGTACATACTTCCCACTGTCGCACCCTCCACACTCCTCTCCTATACATAGTGCCCACTATCATACCATCCCCATTCCTCTCTTGTACATACTGCGCACTGTCATACCCTCCACACCTCTCTCCTGTACATACTGCCCCATCATACCCTCCACACTTCTCTCTGGTACATACTACCCTCTGTCATACCCCCACACTCCTCCTGTACATACTTCCCACTGTCATACTCTTCACACTCCTCTCCTGTACAAACTGCCCACTGTCATACCCTTCACACTCCTCTCCTGTACATAGTACCTGCTGTCATACACTTTTCTCCTGTACATAGTGCCCACTGTCATACCCTCCACATTCCTCTCCTGTACATACTGCCCACTGTTATACCCTCCAAACTCCTCTACTATACATAGTGCCCACTATCATACCGTCCACACTACTCTCCTGTACATAGTGCCCACTGTCATACCCTCCACACTCCTCTCCTGTACATGGTGCCTGCTGTCATACACTTCTCTCCTGTACATGATGCCCACTGTCATACCCTCCACACTTCTCTCCTGTACATTGTGCCTTTTGCCGTACCCTTTGCACTCTTCTCCTGTACATAGTGCCCAATGTTAGACCCTCCACATTCCTCTCACTCACCTGCACATACTTCCCACTTATATACCGTCCGTACTCCTCCCCTATGTCGCTTACCCACAAAAACAGTTCTTTAAAATGATACTGAATACCCTCAATGTTACCAGCTCTAGAATGGACACACTTGTTAGTTCAACTAAAGGAAATCTCAGTTCTCATATTTGTTCTGTCCCATTATTAGAACTTATTTAATGTTGTGATTACTACGGTGATGTACAGAGGAATATCGGGGATCTCAGCTACTTTCCTGACATTACTACTTTTTAGAGGCCCTGGGGTAGGTTATGCCACAATGTACAAGTATGCACAGCATATTAGCACATTAGGGTACACTTACATTTTCAGACTGGGCCCTCCATTGCTGCGCTGTGATTCCCACGCATTTATTTATTATATATAAAAGGCCCCACCAAAATCCTCAGCACCAGGCCCATGATGTTCTTAATCTGGCCCTGTCGACGCATGCGCAGTACGTTGGCGGCGGGATCGCGCTTAGTTAGAATACTACACGCCCCGTACCCGCCCAATTTGAATTCCGCCGGCTCATTTGCGATGCGCTGCCGCAACTTTAGGAGCAAGTGCTTCCTGAATAACAGCACTTGCTCCTAAAATTTCAGCAGCGTAACGCAAATGAGATGCGTTACTCCAGAGCAAAGATGCTCTGCTCTACCTGAATCTGGCTGATAGATGCTATTATACACCATATAAATTGTCTAAAATATTTCCAGTAAATTTTTTTGGAACAATGAAGGTTTTTACTTTATAATCATATTAACATTTGTAGATATATTTTAGCATAGGAAATGCAATGATTCGTATAACTTCATTCAACAATAGAGTATTTTTGTACAATATTAATTTGAACTACGGCTTGATATTCAATTTTCCATATTTAGCGTGAAAGCCGTAGACCAGGGGTGGCAAACTCAAATTCATCGGGGGCCGCATTAGCAGTATGGTTGCCCTCAAAGGGCCGGTTGTATCTATAAGACTATGTGTCCACTATTTATTATGGGATGGAATGAGATGGGATGGGGTATGGTGGGGTGGGATGGGATGGGCTACCTGACATGCATGGACCTACCTGACATACACTGACTTCACTTACCTGACATACATGGACCTTCCTGACATACATGGACCTACCTGACATACACTGACCTCACCTATCTGACATACACTGACCTCACCTATCTGACATAAACTGACCTCACAGACCTGACATACACTGACCTCACCGACCTGACATACACTGACCTCACTGACCTCACCGACCTGACATACACTGACCTCACCGACCTGACATACACTGACCTCACCGACCTGACATACACTGACCTCACCGACCTGACATACACTGACCTCACCGACCTGACATACACTGACCTCACCGACCTGACATACACTGACCTCACTGACCTCACCGACCTGACATACACTGACCTCACCGACCTGACATACACTGACCTCACCGACCTGACATACACTGACCTCACCGACCTGACATACACTGACCTCACCGACCTGACATACACTGACCTCACCTATCTGACATACACTGACGGTGCCCTAAACCGCCCCCGCGAACTCTTCAAGATGGTCACCCAGACCATGAAGCCAGGATGCATTGAAGCCCCCAGTTCAGACACACAAGAATTTTGCAATGAACTATCGGATTACTTCATTAATAAAATCGAGGTAATCCGCGAAAGCATTCAGCAAAACAATTCTCCCCCCAGCCCCCCCCCGCAGCCTCTCACACAGCACCCATAGAAATTCTCCGATATCAGGTAAGTTCACCCTGGAACCCATCTCCATCGAGACCACTAAGAATGTCATTTGTACTCTGCGCAATGGCACAGCGCCAAATGACATTATCCCCACAAAACTGCTGAAGGAATGCGCCTACATCCTGGCTCCTCCCATCACGCAGCTTATCAACCAGTCTTTCTTGGAGGGCATAGTGCCCTCACAGTTGAAAGAGGGTATAATCCAACCCATCCTGAAGAAACCCTCCCTGGACCCCAAGGACCCACTCCACCGCCGTCCCATAACAAGCCTCAACGTACTCTCTAAGATAATGGAAAAAGTAGTGGTAAAACAGCTGCAACAGCATCTAGATACCTACAAGCTACTTGACCCATTGCAATCAGGCTTCCGTCCCGGACACGGGACGGAAACAGCATTGCTGAAAGTATGGGACGATGTTCTCAAGGCCGCAGACGAAGGAGAATCTTGTCTCCTGGTTCTGTTGGACCTAAGTGCAGCTTTCGACACTGTAGACCACAATCTGCTTGCTGAAGTAGCCAGAGTCGCAGAAAGCGATTTATCTTGGTTCTCCTCTTTTTTGGAAAACCGATCGCAAACAGTGAAGCTAGGACCTTTTACGTCTGAAAAACGAACAGTAACATGCGGAGTCCCTCAAGGATCGCCTCTGTCACCAGTGCTGTTTAACATTTATCTTCGTCCTCTTTTTGAGATTATCAGCAGCCAAAAACTGCTCTACCACTCATATGCAGATGATACGCAACTGTATTTCCGTATCTGCAACAGACAGGATCACCACCTCAATCTAGAGACATGTCTCTCTTTGATAGAGGACTGGATGACAAAGAGTTATCTTAAACTCAATGGAGCAAAAACAGAGCTTCTTCTGTTTCACGCCAAGCGCAGGAATCAACTTTCAACAGCGTGGACCCCCCCGCCTATTTTGGGCAGAATCATCACCCCTAGCGCCAAAGTCAAAAGCCTAGGGGTCATTTTTGACTCCTTTATGACAATGGACGCACAAATAGGGTCAGTAGTCAGCGGATCTCACCATCTACTGCGCCTACTACGCAGACTCACTCCGTTCATCCCTAAAGAAGATTTAGCGGTCGTGGTGGGAGCTATTGTAAACTGGATTATGCAAACGCCCTTTACCTCGGCCTCCCCAAGTACCAAATCGCTCGTCTGCAAGTCGTTCAGAATACGGCCGCCAGACTTGTGACTGGGGAAAAACCCTGGGAATCCATCTCACCTTCACTGAGAGCCCTTCATTGGCTGCCAGTTAAAGACAGAATTGCTTTTAAAGCTCTCTGTCTTACGCATAGATGTGTCTATGGGAATGCCCCCCTTTATTTATGCGAAATAATAAAAGCGCATAATCCCAATCGCGCTTTGCGATCCACGAATCAGAACCTGCTCCAGGTTCCGAAAGCCAACTTCAAGTCCAAAGGAGAAAGAAGATTCGCGATCCAAGGTCCCAGACTATGGAACGCTTTACCAACCAACATCCGGTTGGAGGAGAACCACCTAGCATTTAGGAAAAAGGTCAAGACTTTTCTCTTTTGATATCAAAGGAGACAGGAACAACAAGCGCCCAGAGGCGATTCAGTTCGCATGTGCCGCGCTATACAAGTTTTCATTCATTCATTCATTCACTGACCTCACAGACCTGACATACACTGACCTCACCGACCTGACATACATTGACCTCACCGACCTGACATACACTGACCTCACCGACCTGACATACACTGACCTCACCGACCTGACATACACTGACCTCACCGACCTGACATACACTGACCTCACCGACCTGACATACACTGACCTCACCGACCTGACATACACTGACCTCACCGACCTGACATACACTGACCTCACCGACCTGACATACACTGACCTCACCGACCTGACATACACTGACCTCACCGACCTGACATACACTGACCTCACCGACCTGACATACACTGACCTCACCGACCTGACATACACACTGACCTCACCGACCTGACATACACTGACCTCACTGACCTGACATACACTGACCTCACCGACCTGACATACACTGACCTCACCGACCTGACATACACTGACCTCACCGACCTGACATACACAATGACTTCACCTACCTGACATACACAATGACTTCACCTACCTGACATACACAATGACTTCACCTACCTGACATACACATTGACTTCACCTACCTGACATGCAGCCAGCTAGCCAGAAAAGAGGGGGAGAGGAGAGCCGCCCACCCGAGCCGGGATCTTTGCAGTGCATGGTGTGGACTGGAGAAGGCTTGTAATTGTCGCCTTGTGGAGTCTGCGGCGCCTATGATTGACGTCACACATCCCGCGGTCCCGGTATTGGATCTCCGGGACATCTATCATAGGAGGTGCAGGCTCCAGAAGGCGGGACCTAGGCAGCCGACACCGCCGGGTGTACCAAGATGGCCGACCGCTCTGGAGCTAGGCCGAAGCCACGGCCTTTCCTAAGGCCGAGGCAGCGGTGCGCTCCGTGGTTCGACCCGTTTGGATCACGAATGCGCAGGCCACATGGCAAAGTCTGGCGGGCCGGATTCGTGGTAAGGTATATTCTAGCGATCAGCCGATCACCAATCCAAAAATCTGTATTTGAAAAATACTCTACATTCATGTACATCAGGGTTCGGCGAAATCTGGGCGCTAGGACTAGAATCAGCAACCTGGTGCCTGGGGAATGAATTGCGCGTCGGGCCCCGCTGGCCAGTAATTAAGGCCGCGGCTTTAACCTTCATCAGGCCTATGCATCCTTCTGTGATCTGGCGCCATCTTGTGGTGGCTGTTGGTATGACATACAACCAGCAATGCTAATGGAGCTTCCCATGTATCTCAAAAACACTGATCTGTCCACAAAGAGGTAGTACGCTAATCAATATCAAGATGAAAAAACAAGTACCTTTTTAGTAGAGTTAGCCTCATACATAAATATCCGAAAACAAAAGATACTTCTAGTTCCAGGGCCTTTCCCACTGATCCCGGGGTCCTTTTCTCCCATTACGGGACCTTTATTATGGCCCTGCAGTGGGACCCCTTCCTGCCATCTTGAGTAGGGTTGCCACCTTTTCTTCAAGCCTAGCCCGAAGCGGCGCACAGAAAATTATTTTTAGTAGCGTACACTTTGCATATATTTTGTGATTAAATAACCATTCTAATTGTATATATTTATTCACAAGAGCCCCCCCCCCCCTTACATCAGAGTCCATAGGGTTCCGTTTTACATCTGAATACACAGAGTATCCTATTTACGCCTGAATCTTTAGAGTTCCCCTTTACATCTGAACTTGCAGAGTTCCTTTATACTGTAATTAGGGACTGTTATTGCCGGTTCACACTACAGCGACTTGGGATCCATCTTGTGTCACCCCAAGTCGCACGACATGAGAAATGACATGTTAGTCTTAATGCACACTACTGATGTCACTCCGACTTCAGAAAAGGTTCCTGTACTACTTCAAGGCAACTTCTAGGCGACTTGTACCCATTAATTTCAATGGAAGTCGCCCCCAAGTTGGATCCCCTGTCTTAACTGAAGCAACTTTCCCGGAAGTGAAAATAGTTTTCTAAGGCAAACCCCCTCCTTCCCACAGAGCAGATTATTATGTGATTGGCCACTGGCAACGTCGCCTGTCCTTGAGGCGACTTGAAGCCGCTCCAAGTAGCGCTGAAGTCCTCTCCATGTTGCCTTGTAAGTCGCGCTGGAAGTTGTGTTGCCCCAGTGTGAACCGCCACTAAGGGTGACTCTCCAGACTCTGATATAAGGGTGAACTCTGGGGACTTTCATTTAAGAAAGAACAGTGAGAACGCTGATGTAATGGGGGGGGGGGGGCGGCACTAAAGACTGTGGTGTAAAGGGTAACTCTGATATAAGGGGGTCTCTGGTAACTGGAATGTGTGCGGGGCCAAAGGCACACACAAGATGAGAGGGGCAGGAGGAGGAGCAGATCCTACTCTCTCACCTTTCCCATCCATGCGAGGGGGGAGGCTGTCAGTTCTGGGTCTGGGCATTGTGAGAGAGAGTGTAATAGACACTCTTTGCTCATAACTGCAGTCAGCAATCCTGGAGTCACAATAATGGATAATGAACAAACAGAACCCGACTCAAGAGCTAAACCACTTATTTGGCAGGGGGAGGAGCCAGTAGAGCCATTGGGAGACCCCAGAAGAGGAGAATCGGGGTCTCTCTGTGCTAAACCATTGAGAAGGTAAGGCTGGGGTCATATATATGTGAATTGGATGCGGGTTTCCATACATCCAATTCGCATGACAGGCAAGTGATCGGCACAATGGCTGTACATATGTAAACCTGGCCTAAGTATGAAATTTTTGTTTATAAACGTTAAATAAAAAAATAAAAAATTACTTTAACACCTTATTAGACAAAGCCATCCATGTATCTGGAGTGGGGTCACTTATATTTTCAGTTAGATGTAAGGACACCACAGACTACTCCAACTCCACGCGTTTCGTCAAAAAACAGCTTCCTCAGGAATGTCATCTGTGCTGTCATCGGGGCAACATTATATCTAACAAAAAGAATGGAGCTGAATGATCTCCTCATATTTTTGAGTCTCTCCGATGCCCCCCCCCCCACCTCTGGCCACATGCAGTATTGCATGCCATAGAAGTCAATGTGAAACAAATTATTTTAGTTTCCATTGATTTCTATTGATATGTGAGTGCTTTGGATTACAAGCATGCTCCTGGAACGGATTATGCTCGTAATCCGAGGTTTCACTGTACTACTATTCTCTATGGGTTTTAGAGTGTCTGCTTTCATATAGCATATGCATGTTTGGGGGCTTTATGTAATCTTCAGCCCTAAAAAAATGTTTAACCTCTTCCATACAGGGCACTTATACACCTTCCTGCCCAGACCAATTTTCAGCTTTCAGTGCTGTTGCACTTTGAATGACAATTGCGCGGTCATGCTACACTGTACCCAAACTACATTTGTATCATTTTGTCCCCACAAATAGAGATTTATTTTGATGGTATTTGATCACCTCTGGGATTTTTATTTTCTGCTAAAAAAAAATTACAAGACCGGAAATTTTGAAAAAAAAATAAAAATTTCTGTTACAAAACTTTGTAAATAAGTATGTTTTCTCCTTCACTGACTCCTTACAATCCTCCATCACCTAATTTCCTACTACAAGACAACCTGTTCTGGACTCAACTATGAAAAACATGCTCCTATCTCTCTAATTATCCCTTATGTCCAACCTCTCCTCCCTCGTCCACAAATTCTCTACTGATATACAGCAAATGGGAGACAGAGTCCAATACATAGGTCAGTGTACGCATGTCAGGTAGGTGAGGTCAGTGTATGCATGTCAGGTAGGTGAGGTCAGTGTACGCATGTCAGGTAGGTGAGGTCAGTGTATGTCAGGTAGGTGAGGTCAGTGTACGCATGTCAGGTAGGTGAGGTCAGTGTATGTCAGGTAGGTGAGGTCAGTGTATGTCAGGTAAGTGAGGTCAGTGTATGCATGTCAGGTAGGTGAGGTCAGTGTATGTCAGGTAAGTGAGGTCAATGTATGTATGTCAGGTAGGTGAGGTCAGTGTATGTATGTCAGGTAGGTGAGGTCAGTGTACGCATGTCAGGTAGGTGAGGTCGGTGTATGCATGTCATGTAGGTGAGGTCAGTGTATGCATGTCAGGTAGGTGAGGTCAGTGTATGTCAGGTAGGTCTATCTATGTCAGGTAGGTGAAGTCAATGTAGGCAGTACACCTGTATGGCAACCCCCTTTTTTTATATATATTTATATGTTTATTTTTATATTTATTTTTATTTTTTATTAAAGGACCCAGAGGTTTATTTTTTTTATTTGTATTAAAGGGCCCAGAGGTCCCGGATGGCAACCCCCTCTTTTTTTGTAATTTATTTTTATATAAAAAAAAAAAATTTGCCCAGAGGTCCCCAGAGCCCCAGATGGCAACCCCACCTTTAAAAAAAAAACTAAATATATATTTTTTACTTCTTTTTATTAAAGGGCCCATAGGTCCCCAGGGCCCCGGATGGCTACCCCCTTTTTTATATATATATATATATATATATATTTTTTTTTTCTTTATTCTTTTTTTTGTAAAGGGCCCCCCGCTTCTCAATTTGCGCAGCCCCCCCCCCCTAGCTGCTCAATTTCAGGAGGCAGCACCCCCCCCCCCCCAGTTCCCTGCTCCAGGGGGCCATGCCTGAAGCTGTGTAAGGGGCCCCATCATTCCCGATGGTGGCCCTGATGTTAGGTAGGTGAGGTGAGTGTTTGTATGTCAGGTAGGTCAGTGAGTCAGGTAGGTGAGTTTAGTGGTCATTGATGGGCATTGGTAAGCCAAGCAGCAAGTGAGCTTACCCTCCGCCACACAACCCCACTGCCAAGCCAAAAAAGCGCACTACGACCCCCCCCCCACCCCATGCCGACTTCAGGCTGAAGCCCCAGGTCTTTTTGCCCTTCTAGCAACGCCCCTGCCTTTTGTATATTATTATTTTATGGATCCTGTATGAAGAATTGTTTTCCATTCAAGATGGGCTTGTTTCTTTGAAGCTTTTTCTAAGGTTCCTCAGTGCATATTTGTGCATTTGCGTGTCAAATGTATATGAATTCACCTGCACATAGTTTGTATGCATCTGCACATTCACAAGCCACATTATCACATGGGTTAAGCTATGCACATGAATGATTCACCTGACATAACATGATGAAGAGATATAAGATTTTAATATTCCCACGCAATTAATTTTTATAGGTGAATCTGCGCAATTGATAAGGAATGCTAGAGATATGTTACAGGGCTTACCTGTAAAAACTAATATACCAATTGTACAAGCATCTGAGGGAGAGTGCACTTTGGAGCAGCCTATGCACTAGTCTTAGGGAACCCCTGTTTTCGTGGTCTCCTCCTTATTACCTCCCATGCTCTGAGGGTATGTGGTATAATATGAAACAATAGGGTGAAACATCTCCACTATTAAACCCTGCGGTTCTGACGTCCGTTGGGGGTGCGTTTGCTGCTCGGGCTAGCTTCCACCCTTTGGTTACCCAATTTGCCTCGTGTGTACATACTGACCAAACCTGACAGTTTACAGTTGTTGAGGAAGATTTAAGATAGATGATTGTGGCGCCCCGAAGACGCAATTTCTTGCGAAACATGACGGCGACCAGCATCAATTTCATCTGATTAACCTCACCATCTCTTCTGTAACAGGGCAACAATTGATTTTATTCATTGTTTTTTATATATTTATAATAAATTTGTTATTTTTCCTATACAACTTTCTATGTTGGATTATTAGCTCACCTATCTCTGACATCATCACGCACCATCAAAAGTCCTACGTCACTGGTGTGGCTTAACACCCACTCAGTTTGTCTCCGTCCTATAATTTTAACTCCTCAAGGACTGGTGCAGTCTTTCAAATATATGATGGCAACTTTCTAGTGGCAGGTAACTGTTTCGATCGACATTTTTAAAATGAGTTTTAGAGCAGTTTTAGAGCATATTCTAAGTCTAGAAAAAAATTCCCTTTGTCCCTGATCTCCTAAGATAGTTTAATATTTCTGTCATTAGCGTTCAGGTGTGGTAAAAAATTTAATAATGACTCTTTCTCACCCTTCCATATAATAAAAATGTCGTCAATATATCTTTTGTATGTAAACAAGCCTGGTTTGGAGAAGGTGGTTTGGAGAATATTTTCTCCTCTTTCCATTGTGCCATAAAAAGTCCTGCCACACTTGGGGCAAATTTAGACCCCATGGTCACTCCAGTTTTTTGAAAAAAAAAAAAAGAATTACCGCTATAGCAAAAATAGCTATTCTTAAGGCAAAAATCAAGGCATTTCACCAGATATTTCCTTTGGGAGCATGGCAATGTTGAGTGATTCTTTAAACCCCACTTGATGGCTTCATACGCTTGATGATGTCATATGATAGTATAAAGAGATACATCAGCGGTTGCTAGCCAAAAAGATCCGTCTTCTTTTGGGATATCTTCTAGGAGCTGTAATATATGTTTTGTGTCTCTGAGTTATGCCCTCGCATCTTGAACTGTTGGATGTAGATAATAGTCAATGTATTGACCCATCCTTGCTGTCAGAGAATCGATCCCATTGACTATAGGCCTGGGCGGTGGATTGTCTTTATCTTTATGTATTTTAGGAAGCGAATACAGAATGGGTGTGTGGCAAGACTTCAGAATTGTGCCTCTTTCTTGTCCAGGATATTTCTATTTAATCCCAAGTGACTAGTCTGTTCTAGGCCTATTCTGCATTTAAACTTAGGATTACTAAGGAGGCGATTGTAGGTCTTGTCATCCTCCAAGAGCAAGTTCATGCTCATCTTATACTGCTCTTTGGACAGGACAACAACCCCCCCCCCCCCTTTGTCGGCAGGTCATATTACTAAGTCTTTTCTCTTCATAAGTTTCCGAATACCACTTGTTTTAGGTTCTTCATATTTCTTCAGCTTCAGATCCTTTAATTCTTCTGTGACCAATCTTTTGAACACTTCTATGTATTTATTGTCTTTCGTCGGGGGGTTGAAGATTGACTTATTTCTTAAACGTCTTATTTCTTCCTTTGAGTCGGTCATCCTGGTTTTGCAAGGGTTACTTAGGATATATTTTTTATATTCAATTTCCTGACGTATTTCTGTATCCCAATATACGTTTGGAATTTATCCAGGTTTTTTACTGGTACGTATTTGAGGCCCTTATCTAGTACCCCAATTTCCTAATGGGTATGTGCTTGTCCACTTAAGTTGAAGATCCCCACACCTTTTCTACAATTTTTCTTTTGCGCTCTCCTTCCTCCTCGTTGTCCTCCTTTTCTTTCTTGAGTTCTGGTGTTTCTTGCTCCGGGGTCGGTGGTATTCTCTGCCCCTCTCTGAAAAAGACCTCTCATATTCAAGATTAGACTGTTGGTTTCTGTTTGGTCTATCTTCATGCGGTCTATCGTTTAGGGGTGCATAATAATTTCATGTAGAAATAGGACTTCTTTCATTTGGTCGATGTGCAACTTGGGGAGGTGGACCTCTCTGGTCTCCATCTCTCCATTCATAATGGCGCTTGGGGCTCTTCCTTCTCTGATCGTGTGAATCATACGGGCGTCCTCTATTGTCGTATGACTCATATGGTTGTCCCCTATTGGTATGTGTTCCATATTGGTGTCCTCTGTTATCATATGGGGCCCCCCTGTTGTCTCGCTGGTTTTGAGGGTATGGTCTATTATATGTCCATTATTTGGATCATTGTTGTTATTCTTCTGTTTGTGATTCTTACAGAAAGGTTTCTTCCAACTATTCTGGGGCGTACGTTTGTTTTGTAGGGGTTTCCTTTCGTTACGATAAGAAGTAAGTTGATTATAATTTCCATGTCTCTCCTCATCTACTTCATATCGGGGGTCTCTCTTCCATTTCTTTCTTATGGCTCCTGGACGGGTCTATTATAGTTCATCCCTCCATGTTGTGCGTGAACTCACTGTTTTCTCTGATGGAATAGGTTCAGATGGGATCTTTATGTCCCAAATAACTTTGCCACTTGAACGTGCGATCGGTCTTAAAATCTTTCATGTCCCGGTTGTATTATTTACTTTTCTTCTGCTGTACTTCCTTATCTTTCCTTGTGAGATCCTTATTCAATTGTGTTGTAAAAGTTATAAAATCAGCTGTGTCTTTATATGTGTTAAGTTCTTCTTTCACCTCTAATATAATTTCTTCAATAATCTTCAACTTTCTTTTTCTCTCTAGTAGGAACATTAAGAGCCGGTTCACACTGGGCGACTCGTCAGGCCGCCTGACAAGTCGCCTCCCATTCTATTTCCCAGAACCGTTCTAATAGGAGAGACACAAGTCACTCCGACTTAGAAAGAGGTTCTTGTACGACTTTGGGGGCGGCTCAGGGCGATTTGCATTGACTTCTATACAGAAGTCATTTTGCTAATCGCCTCTAAAGTCGTCTTTAGGATGACTTGCCGAGTCACCGCTGAAGTCGTGCCGCCGCCTTTACTGTCAAAAAATGTAAACCATTCAAAAATGTAAACCATTCATCTATTGAATCCTGATCTGTCAGGCCATTGTTGGGAACTAAATCCCAATGTAGGCGTCGTGGGACAATACTATCCTTAATATATTGTTCGAAGGGTGGTAATGTCCCACCATAGGCTAACCTTCTTCTCCATACTGTGCCCTAGCTTCCTCATCAAACTCTCAAGGTCACTGTTCTTCTTAATGGGGGCAGTAGTGGTAAAAACTCCTTCTAGATTGACCTGCCTCTTATCTAGAAATTAAAATACATCCATGGTGGCTGCAGGAATGAATGGAGGCAAAAAATGGATATATGGAGTATGACCGCGCTACCAAGCAGAGCTGTCTTAATGAGCTGCATGGGGGGGGGCCCTGCCCTTTGCCCAAAGCAGCTGATTCTTGAGCGTGGGCTGCCCTTCTACATCCCAGTATCCCCCCAGAACTCTGACCCCTCTACACCCTAGATGTCCCCTACCTCCTACTTACTTGATTTCTGTTTACCTGCACTGTCTCCATTGTAGGGGCCCCAGAGCATTACTTTGCCCAGGGGCCCATGATGCTATGAAGACGGCCCTGCTACCAAGATGTGGAGAAGGGGATATGACTGCAGCACTGAAAGTGTATCAAACCAAAAATAGTAAAAAAGCGGGGTAATGCTGCACTGTATAGGGTGAGTGGAAAAGGACTAAGTGAATATAACTAGTATTAAGAAATAGGGATCAGTCAATCAAATGTAAAACATGTAAGACATATTTTAAAACAAATGAAACATATGTAACACTCAAACAAATATGAAGCCAAAATAAATAAACCTTAAAAAGGTAAAGTGCTGAGTGCAATTGTGTAAAAAACATGCATAACGAAAAAAAAGTCCTCAAATAGAATGTTGTATTAAAAAATCTTCAATATTGCAACAATGTATAAACTTCAGTATTCATGTACAAACAGCAACGACATAAAGTGCCAGTGCTGGTGTCAAGTTGTCAACGTTGATATCAAATAGGAAAGTGCTCCTTTTCCCCTTGTGATGAGTGAGGATGTCCCTTTACCTCAGTGGCGGCTGGTGCTCAAAATTTTTGGGGGGGCGCAAACGAAAAAAAAAATTGCAGCCTCACTGTGCCCCTCAAATGCAGCCACTGTGCCATCAATTGTCACCACTGTGCCATGCCATCAAACGTTTATAAACAAAAGAATAGTGACAATTTTTAAAAAAAGCTATATTTTTTACCTTTCGCAATAATAAATATCCCCAAAAATATATATATATAAAAATGTTTTCCTTAGTTTAGGCCAGTATGTATTCTTCTACATATTTTTGGTTAAAAAATCACAATAAGCTTATATTGAGCGTGTATCGATTGGTTTGCGCAAAAGTTATAGGGCCAGATTCATAGAGCGATTACGCCTGTCTAACTGGTGTTAGACAGGAGTAATTTCAAATTTTGCGCGCCGTATCACTAGTTTGAATCCTCAAACCATGATACGCAGCCGGGCTTCGATCACTTACGTGTAATGCCTTTGGATCAGGCTGCGAACATTTGCGCCGCTGGGAGGAGTTCGCGTCGTTTTGATCCGAATGCAAATGTCGGCGATGCACTACGTGCTTCGCAATTTTCGTCATTTTTTTATACGTACTGTTAGCCAGCTTTTTGCTCGGTCTAACGGTGTAGCCCATGTTAAGCCACTGTGTTCCCGCGTCATTAATTTTTTTATAAAAAAAGTAATACGTGACAATGTTAAACGAAATAAAAGCAATATTTTTTACGTAACTTTCGCAATACGGCGGGAAATGTGGAAACGGAGCATAGTCCGCCGCGGGAAAAAATGTTAACGATGTTTTCCTTAGCGAACGGAGCATTTAGGCCGCGGGAACGCGCCTATGTATTCTTCTACATATTTTTGGTTACTGGACAAAATCTACCTGGATTCCACGTAGAGCCAGGTAAAATGCGGCGGCGTAGTGTATTTCTGTTACTCTACGAGAATCTATTTCTATGTGAATCTGCCCCATAGCGTCTACAAAATAGGATAGTTTTTTGGTATTTTTTTTAACTAATAATGGCTGCAATCTGCGATTTTTATTGTGACTGCGACATTATGGTGGACACATCGGACACTTTTGACACATTTTTGTGTTTTTTATCAATAAATATTTTAAACTACTACACCATTGGCGTATGTATCTCCCTTTGTGAGGATCACTGCTGATATATCAGACGGGGCCCCACAGGGAGACTCTTTTTTTAAAAAAAAAAAATAATAATTGCAGCAGTGATCAAATACCACCAAAAAAAAGCTCTATTTGTGGGGAAAAAATGACGTCAATTTTGTTTGGGAGCCACGTCGCACGACCGCGCAATTGTCGGTTAAAGCGACGCAGTGCCGAATCACAAAAAGTGCTCTGATCAGGAAGCAGGTAAATACTTCCAGGGCTGAAGTGGTAAAAGAGGAAGTAAAGTCTTATTTTTTTATTTGTTCCTATGGGTAAGCCTATAAATATATATATATATATATATATATATATATATATATATATATATATATATGCTGTGATTATATATGGTGTGTATATATATATATATATGTGTATATATATATATACTCACCGGACGCTATTCTGTGATTATATATGGTGTGTATATATATATATATATATATATGTGTATATATATATATACTCACTTACACCTGTTCAATTGCATACTCACCGGACGCTATTGTCTCACCGGACACCTCAGCAATACAACTTGCTGCAGTTCAAAATAGATTGTGGCGCACAATGAAAGCATTGTTGCACCGTAACTGCAGGGCCGCCATCAGGAATTATAGGGCCCCTTACAAAGCTTCAGGCATGGGGCCCCTGGAGCAGAGAACCGGGGTGGGTGCTGCCACCTCAAATTGAGAAGCAGGGGGGTGCCGCCGCTAATTGAGAAAATTGGGGAGCATGGGGGTGCGTGACTTGAGAAGCAGGGGGGGTGCCACGAATTGTGGGGTTGCCCTTGGGACCTCTGGGCTCCTTACAAAAAATAAATAAATACAAAAATATATAAAAAAATATATAAAAAAAGGGGGGTTGTTATCCGTGCCCCTGGGGACCTCTGGGCCCTTTAATAAAAACAAACAAAAAAAAATATATTTTTTCTATAAAAATGTTATATAAAAAAAAGGGGGGGTGCCATTTGGGGCCCTGGGGACCTCCGGGCCCTTTAATAAAAAGAAAAAATTAATAAAAAATATAATATATAAAAAGAAATTATAAAAAAAAAGGGGGGTTGCCATCCGGGCCCCTTACAGGTGTACTTCCGGTACCCCCCTGATGGCGGCCCTGCTTACCCGTGTAACTATACGGTTACGTAGCATGTCAGGAAGGTGTTAAACCTTTCCAGAATGTGATGTGAACACTCACATCATTAGGAAGCCTAATTAACTTGCATCATTGTGAAACAAAGGCAATTATGCACAAGAATCCATGGGAAAAAGTCGATCAGAATTATGTGTTGAGTAAGAATTAAATTTGTTTTAATTAGCTGATCCTTAGACAAACCATCAAGAAAATTGAACCAGTAGACTATTAATAGCATCTGGGAACACATCTCCTAGGCTTTGTTTACACATGCAGCAAGGGGGCAGTAATACCTGGCGCTTGAGCCATGGTTTTACCACCTACCTGAACCTGGGCATGCAGCTGCTCAGAGCTGTGGACCTGCTGTGGACGCTATGCTATGATTAGTGGCCACAACATAAATTAAATGTTACCACCACCAAAAGCAACCAATGTCCTTGGGGCCACGCACACGTGCAACACACATGGTAGTGAGTTATTTACAGGGTTAAATAAGGAGGTGACATAACACTGCCTCACCACCTGTCATATGCCCTCTCAATAGTGATCTGACATGGATCGCTTATCAGAAGGCAATGCATGTGTGAACAAGCCCTTAATATGAAACCGATTTATTGACTATGCACAACAGGTTTTAAATAATTTTACAAACATATATTTGAAAACAAACCTGTATTATTTTTGGCAACAACATGCTGTGGGCAGAATTCTGCCATTCACAGGCTGTGCCACGCCCCTTCAGCCGCTACCTTAGAAAAACAGGGAGGTGAAGCCTTCACCAATCTACGTGTAATATATCGCCCCCATTGTGTTTAGCTGGCTAGTTGGCATGGAGGAGGTGGAAAGGCGTGGCCTGTCATTTACCACTGTGTATACACCCACATGTGTGACTCACATGGCCTGCTCCGATGTGATAGGAGGAAATGCTCAGTATAGAAACTTACTGAAAACTGAGCATGTGCAGAGCTGCTTCCACGGCTGCAAAATCCCTAGCTGAATTGCGGACATGGACAAAAGGGGGAGATATAGAGCAGCAGAATTAACCAGTTTGTTTTTTTTGCAGAATACAGAAAATGAAACTCCTAGGCCCGGATTCACGTAGAGCGGCGTATATTTATGCCGACGTAGCGTATCGTCTTTACACTACGCCGGTACAACGTAGAGAACCAAGCATGCTATTCACAAAGAATATGCTCTCTATGTTGCACCGGCGTAGCGTATAGTTGTCGCCATAAGCCGACGCAAGTCAAATGAGGTGGAAGTGGGCTGGAAGTGGGCGTGATATATTTAAATGAAGCTTGACCCCATGCAAATGATGGCCAAAGCTTCAAAAAACGAACTGCGCATGCGTCATCTCTTGGACGCATCCCAGTGCGCATGCTCACAGTTACGTCGAAATAACTGCCTAAGATACGTCGAACACTGCCTACGACATAAACGTAACCTACGCCCAGCCATATTCACAAAGTACTACGTAAACGGCGTACGCGACGTAAAATTTGATGGCATCGTTCCCTGGCCCATACCTTTGCATTACCTGCGCCTGCTATATGAGGGGTAACTTTACGCCGGACGTAAGCCTTACGCAAATCGCGTATATGAAGCGGCCGGGCGCATCTACGTTCGTGAATCGGTGTATCTTACTCATTTGCATATTTAAAATGGGAACGCCGAATGCGTCCAGCGTAACAATGCGGCCACGATACGGCGGTGTAGGCAAGATACGTCGGGCGGCTGATGCCTTGTTTTACGGCGTATCTAGCTTTGCGAATCGGCGTAACAATATGACGGCGCACATTTGTACTTACGCCGGCGAATAACCACCCTAGTGACTATGTATAAACAGCATGTAATACACCATTTATTGATCGTTTTTATGATGTAGGTCAGTGGCGTCTCTAGAGGGAGGCTTTTGGGGCTATAGCCCCGAATCTGGGGCTCATAGCCCAGAGTCTTTTAGCGATGGCCTCTCTGCAGCCAGGCCACAAGTGCACCACTGTTCCGCTCTCACTTTGCAGCCGTGGGCAGAAGAGAGATGACATCATCACTCACTGTCCATCCTCTCTCTGGTGACCCTGATGTAAAGAGCAGCTCTCTGGGAACCCTGATGTAAGTGGGGGGCTCTCTAGGGATGCTGATGTAAGTGGGGGGCTCTCTAGGGATGCTGATGTAAGTGGGGGGCTCTCTAGGGCACCCTGATTAAAGTGGGGGGGGCTCTCTGGAGACCCTGATATAATTGGGGGTATGACTTTCTTTACTTCGCTGCTATGGGCTCTAGCCCCAGATCTTTTGTTTAACCACTTTGTGAGGGGTGTACTCACTTTTGTGAGATACTGTAATTATATTTAAACTTTACTGATTGGCAGCCCAGTCCTGATTGACTCATAGTGGTGCCCAATATCTGATTATCATATTATTAATTATCTTGTCGCTGAAACAAATAGAGTGACTGTATTTGAAAAGACAATTAGCATAATGTTTGCTGTCTCATTGGATAATTTTGAGAACTTGGCATTCATATAATAATTGCACTTTCATACCTACTTATTACTGCATTTCTGCATCTCAAGTGTCTGTTACTTAAAGGCACTTCCCTAAGAGAGAGTCATAAATAAGAGTTTTATTGAGTCTGAATAAACATACGTTGACAGGTCAGTGTTCTCCGATTACATCGATCATGAAGACTCTGCCGGTCCTGATATTGGTCCTCTGGATCTCTGTTGCTACAGGTAAGAATTCAGTTATAGTTTTATCATTTTACACTTGGTGTTCCATAGCTGTTTATTTAATGGAGGTTTCATGTGCTGGACAGATGATTTACTTTGTAACTCCTAAGTGTATAAAAGCCCATCAGTGCGACTTGTCATGCAACTTGAGTGTTCAAAGTCACATGACAAGTCTCACCTAATTAGCAACAATGGAACCGTTCAATCCGGTGCGATTCAACCTTTGAAAACGGTTCCTGCACTATTTTTCATTCAAAGCCACACTAGTGTGAACCAGGGCAAAAAGGAGAAAATATTTTTGTTAAGCATTCCCAAGGAGAACCAACAGCAGAATGAACAGGATGTATACAAGATGATTCTAGAGCAGTGATGGCAAACATTTTTGAACCCGAGTGCCCAAACTGCAACACAAAAACAACTTATTTATTTCAAAGTGCCAACACAATTAGTGGGAGAGGGGGGGGGGGGTGTGAGAGAGAGAGGACGAATGAAAGAGGGGTGAGAGAGAGGGAGTGAGAGAGAAAGAGGGGGCATGTGAGAGCGAGAGGAGGGGTGTGAGAGATGGGGGTGTGTGGGAGAGAGGGGGGTTGTGAGAAAGAGGGGTGGTTGAGAGAGAGAGGGGTAAGGGGTTGTGTGCAAGAGAGAGGGGGATTGAGAAAGAGAGACAGGGTGAGAGAGAGGGCTGTGAGAGAGGGGGGCTGCAAGAGAGAGAGAGAGGGTGTGAGAGAGAAAGACAGGGGGAAGAGAGGGAGGTTTGAGAGAAAGGGGGTGAGAGAGAAAGAGGGGGTGTGTGAGAGAGTGAGAGGAGGGGTGTGTGGTTGAGAAGGGAGTGTGAGAGAGAGGGGGGTTGAGAGAGAGAGAGAGAGAGAGAGAGAGGGGGGGGTAAGAGTGTGTGTGAGAGAGAGAGAGAGAGAGAGAGAGATGGGGTGTGAGAGAGAGGGTTGTGAGAGGGGGGCTGAGAGTGAGATAGGGGGGTGTGAGAGAGAGAGAGACAGGGGTAAAAGAGGGGATGTGTGAAAGAGGGGCATTGAGAGAGAAAGACAGGGGGCGAGAGGGGGGTTTGAGAGAAAGAGGGCTGAGAAAGAGGGGACAAGAGAGATGGGGGTGTGGGAGAGAGAGGGGATTGTGAGAGAGAGGGTGGTTGAGAGAAAGAGGGGGGTTGAGAGAGAGGGGGGGCACGAGAGAGAGAGGGGTAAGGGAGTATGTGTGAAAGAGAGGGGGGGGGGCACGTGAGAGAGAGGGGTAAGGGGGTATGTGTGAGAGAGAGGGGGATTGAGAGAGAGAGGACAGGGGTGTGAGAGCGAGGGCTGAGAGAGAGAGGGGAGTGTGTGTGTGTGAGAGAGAGAAAGAGACAGGGGTAAAAGAGGGTGTGTGAAAGAGAGGCATTAAGAGAAAAAGACGGGGGTTTGGGAAAGAGGGGGGCTGAGATAGAGAGGGCTTAGAAAGAGGGGTGAGAGAGAAAGAGGGGGTGTGTGGGAGAGAGGGGGTGTGTGAGAGAGAGGGGGTTGAGAGAGAGAGGGGGGTTGAGAGAGAGAGGGGGGGTGTGTGTGAGAGAGAGGGGGATTGAGAGAGAAAGAGAGACGGGGGTTTGAGAGAGGGCTAATGGGGTAAAAGAGGGTGTGTGTGAAAGAGAGAGAAAGACAGGGGGCGAGAGGGGGGTTTGAGAGAGAGGGCTATGAGAGAGAAGAAGAACAGAGAGAGAAGAACAGAGAGAGAGGTGTTAGAGAAAGAAGGAGACTGAGAGGGCGGCGGAGAGGGGGAAACAGAGAGAGAGGCGAGCTGAGAAAGAGAGGGCTGAGAGAAAAATAGGGGCAGAAAGAGAGAAAAGGGCTGAGAGGAGAGTGAGGGGGGAGATGACAGAGAGACCTCTAGCTCTGTCTCTGTTGGCAGTCCCTGCTCTGCCCTCCTGCCCCAGTCTTTGTCCGCAGATAGTCTGTGTATGTTTGTGCCCAGTACCTTCCATGCCATCTCTGATCCTGGGGAGCTCTCTGCTCTGTTTTATCCAGCGGTTCCCTCTCAGCTAGGGTCGCCACCTGTCCAGGATTCACCCGGACAGGTCAGGTTTGGAATCATACATCGGGGTTTTAGACTGCCTGAAACCTGGACACATTATTTAGACCAGACAATGGCTTCCCAGCAGTGTTGCTGGCTACAGTTGTGTAAGCTGAGAGTGTCTGTTACACTCCCTTTTACACTGCCCAAAGCCAGAACTAACACCCCCCCCCCCCCCCAGAAACACACACACACACACAGATGGTAGAGGAGAGAGGGCTCGATCTGCTCCTCTTCCTCCCACCCCTACCCCTCTGTGTCTGCCCACACTCCAATCTGCTGCTGTGCCTCAGAAAAAGAAAGTGGGGGCCAGAAATTTGAAGTCCAGCAGCCTCAGATACATCTGGATGAGAGGTGCTGACTGTCAAGGGGTGAATGAGCTCACCATCCATCCCTGTCTGTGACTGAAGTCTGCCCCCTTCTCTCCCCTGCCTCTATGTTGGTACACTAAGGTAAATCAGATTTATTAGAGCACCCTTTACATCAGAGTTCCCCTTTACACCAGAGACCACAGTGTTCCCTCAAACAACAGAGTCCTCTCTGTACATCAGAGTTCTCAGTGTTCCCTCTTAGATCGGGGTTCCCAGAGCATCCCTTATGTTAGAGTCCCCAGAGTTCTCCCTTACATCAGAGTCTGCAGAGTCCCCCCCCCCCCCCACCTTACAGTGTAGGGGAACTGTGATGTAAAAGGGGGACTCTTGTGCTTAACTACATTTTATTAGAAATATTATTTAATTGCAAAATATATTTACAGTTTATATTAAAAAGAAAATTCCTGTCTGACCCACAAAGGTTCCTATGAACATTCATACAAAAACTCTTTGTACATTTGATAACTGCCGTTCAAAAATACTTCAAATTTTGCTTTAAACAATTGATTTTGAAATGATTGTAGTGTCCTTAAATGAAAACCATATACTCTATTAGAAGTCTCGGCTGCCTCGGCGTACCTGCGCAGGCAAGAGTCCATCTTTGGCAGAATCCAGGGCTGGTATCTTCAGGGTAGACTGCCAGCAATCCCCCTAGATCAGTGGTTCTCAACCTTCTAGTGCCGTGACCAGAGGTGTATTTAGGTTTTGTGCTGCCCTAGGCCTGACTAAACTTGTGCACCCCCTATTTTAATTATGACCCACCCCTTCCTGTCAAGGCCACACCCCTTGCGGTTTAAGACCCACCCTGAAATTTAAGGCAATGGATTCCCTTCATTTGCATATATTTCCTCTCACTTCCTGTTTGGCTATGGGACAGGAAGTGAAGGGAAATCTCTGCAATGGGACAGGGATGGTAAAAAATTAGATGCGATGTCCCCCCCCCCCCCCTCTCAGTTGCAGAATGCTAACTGCTGACATACTGGAAGCAGTGCAGCCGATTTATGGGGGCACTAAACTAATTTGCCTTACAGTGTAGCGCAAGCTGTCCGTGCTGCCCCCCTGCAAAGTGCTGCCCTAGGCCTGGGCCTTGTTGGCCTAGGCCAGGATACAGCATTGGCCGTGACCCCTTGATAAAATTTCCCAAGTTGTGGGGACCCCTAACAGTAGTATTTGACAAGTAATTTGCGCCCCTAACCCACAGACATTTAGCGCTCCCTGAGTCCCTTCCACTCGTACAGTAGTATAACCCCCTTATGGTACATTTTAGGATGCACCACTCTTTCTCTTTGTTCTCCTTTCTTTCCCTTGTATCTCTCTCTAGTCTAATTTCTTGTATTGGCAGTGCTGGTGTGGAGTTGGGATGAGTAGCAGTGCTGGTGGGGGGGATGGGTTGAGTGGCAGTGCTGGTGGGGAGTTGAAATGAGTGGCAGTGCTGGTGGGGGGGATGGGATGAGTGGCAGTCCTGGTGGGGGGGGGGGGGGGGTGAGTGGCAGTGCTGGTGGGGAGTTGGGATGAGTAGCAGTGCTGGTGGGGGGGATGGGTTGAGTGGCAGTCCTGGTGGGGTGTGGGGGGGATGGGTTGAGTGGCGGTGCTGGTGGGGAGTTGAAATGAGTGGCAGTGCTGGTGTGGGGGGGATGGGATGAGTGGCAGTCCTGGTGGGGGGGGTGAGTGGCAGTGCTGGTGGGGAGTTGGGATGAGTAGCAGTGCTGGTGGGGGGGATGGGATGAGTGGCAGTCCTGGTGGGGAGTGGGGGGGATGGGTTGAGTGGCAGTGCTGGTGGGGAGTTGAAATGAGTGGCAGTGCTGGTGGGGGGGGGGGGGTGGGATGAGTGGCAGTCCTGGTGGGGGGGGTGAGTGGCAGTGCTGGTGGGGAGTTGGGATGAGTAGCAGTGCTGGTGGGGGGGATGGGATGTGAGGCTTCAGGAACAGCCCAGGATTCAGTGACCCCTGGAAAATCATAATTTGACCCCCAAGGGGGTCCCGACCCCCAGGTTGAGAACCAATGCCCTAGATGGTGGCATATGATCACTTCAGGTTGCTGTACAGACACTCCCCAGTTCATTTTGTCCTTATAACCTCGTCCAAGGGGACCTAGCGAACACTAGTGGCTTTGACAAAGTGACTAGCACAAGTAGGACCTCAGTTCAGACATTATCTGTATGTAGTTTGAATGTTCTCCCTGTGTTTGCGTGGGTTTCCTTACGCACTCCAAATACATTCTTGTGGGTTAATTGGCTGCTGTCTAAACTGGCCCTAGTATGTCTCATAGGGACCTTATGTAGCACCCTTCTGACACCCCAAAGGCAAAAAGACACCGGCAAGGGCGGGCTAGCATTTCAGTGCTAAATCCATGGTTAAAATGAGGGGAATGAAATAGTACATTGGGTGACAATCACTTTTGTCTTTTGAAAGTTTTATTTCAGAATGGTTAATGGGGTAAGGTTTAGGGGTCCAAGGCAACGTATAAGATCACTTACAGACTCTCCAGATGCAGATCAATGTCCAGTTTCACAGTGTCGGAACCTTTAAGCTGACCCGGCAATACTGTAAGTACATTCCCAAGTTTTAGTGTTTCCTCCAAGTGAGTCACCAGGCTAGGGTTGCCACCTGTCCAGAATTCGCCTGGCCAGTCCATCTGAAACCTGGACACATTATTCAGACCAGAATGTGGCTCCCCAAGTAATCGAGATAGTCATACACAAATCTTTTGCCGCTGTGGGTGGCTGTTTGTGGGCAGGTTTGGCATCACTGAAGGGTGGGATGATGATGTCAGCAAGAGCAATTTGGCCACACCCACTTGCACACTCTGTTACTACTCATTACTACTTTCCTTGGGGCACCCAAATGTGTCCCAGGTCTTTTATAATCCTATAGGGCCAAATTCAGGTAGATGGACAAATCTTTATGGTGGAGTAACGTTTGTCATTTACGTTACTCCGCCGAAACTTTATGAGCAAGTACTGTTATTCACATAGCACTTGCTCCTAAAGTTACGGCGGCGTAGAGAAAATGAGCCAGCGGAATTCAAATTGGGCGGGTAGGGGGCGTGTATTATTTAAACTAGGTGCGATCCCGCGGCGAACGTACTGCGCATGCGTCGACTGTCAGTGCGCATGCTCCAAATTCTGTCAGTGAACGTCAGTGACGTCAATCCATTCACGGACGTTTTACGCAAACGACGCTAACATTTTTAAATTTGCCGCGATGACGACGGCCATACTTAACATAGGATACTCCACCTAGGGGGCATGTTTTTCTTTACGCTGCGTATCGCTTACGGAAACGTCGGAAAGTCACTGCGTCGAGCCCGCGTACGATCGTGAATTTCCGTCTCTCGCTGATTTACATATTCTTGGCGTAAATCAGCGGGAACGCCCCGAGCGCCAATTTTAAAATTGCAGTTCCGATACGACGGCGAAATACAATTACGCCGCTTGAATATGAACTCAATCCCGGCTTATCTTGTTTTCTGACTACAAAAAACAGAAACGCCGGCTCAAAGTGTGAGTTATGCTGGCGAATCACTGATACTCCAGCCTAACTCTACCTGAATCTGGCCCATAGTGTTTATTGCAAAAAATAAATAAAAAATTGCCCTGTTCCGCAAAAGTGTTCGGATTTGGCTTGAAGAAAAGTTGGCAACCCTACACCAGGCCCTTCTGAGAGATCCTCCTTCTTCATGACTCTCTCCAGCAAGGGGCATCCCCTGGGTTTCCTCCTTGGCAGGACAGCTTCAGGAGCACATGTTAGGCCCCAAAATAGTCTATTGGACCTAACAGCAGATCCAATACTGACCCAAGTATTTATATCCTTCCAGCATGCACCAGTGGCATAAACCATCTACTGGATATGCTGAAGGAAATACAACTACCGTATATACTCGAGTATTAGCCACATTTTTCAGCACATTTTTTCGAGCTGAAAATACCTCAAACTTGCCACTCATATAGCCCCACTCTTCCTCTACATGTGTGCAAAGTTTGGATTTTTCAAACCCTTCCATAGACTCCCATGTTAAACAGTCATTTCTCCAGTGACTTTGGGGCAGGGCTTTTTTTCAGGGGGAACTTGGGGGAACTCAGTTCCACCACCTCTGGCTCAGACTCTTTGGTGCCTGATCTCCACAATCACTTGTAAACACAGAAGTCTAATTTCTGTGTTTACAAGTGACAGCTCTGCACTTTGTGTGTAACCCCCTAAACTCTGCACTCTGTATGTAATGTAATCCTGTTATTTAAAGGGGTGGTTCCCCTAAAAAGAAACTTTTAACATTGCCTGTCTCTTCTTAATAACATGTAGATACGGCTGGTAGTTTAAAAAAAAAAAAAGCCGTACATACCATGTTCGGCATGTAGTCTCACCGTCGCTTCCGGGTATGATGTTTGGGGACAGGCATCCGATCGACGCATACAGCGCGTCAGGAGATGCCGAAAGAAGCCGAACGTAGGTGCGGCTCTATACGGCGCATGCGCACCAACGTTCGGCTTCTTTCGGCATCTCGTGACGCGCTGTATGCGTCGATCGGATGCCTGTCAATCAAGTAGGCACGCCCATCCCCGGCCGCCAGACCCGGAAGCGACGGTGAGACTACATGCCGAAAATGGTATGTACGGACGTTTTTTTTTTAAACTACCAGCCGATTCTACATGTTATTATAGGGGTGTTCCAGCCAACAAATGTGTTTATTAAAAGTCAGCAGCTACAAAAAGTGTAGCTGCTGGCTTTTAATAAACACTCACTTACCTGCTCCTGCGTTCCAGCGATGCGCCGACCGGGGCTCCGCTCCTCTCCCCCCCTCCCCAGTCGGCGTCTCCATCCCGACTGTGGGCACCCAGCCGTGACAGCCTTCGGCTTCACGGCCGGGCACCCACTGCGCATGCGCGAGCCGCACTGCGCATGCGCGCGGCGCGGTCTTCTCGCTGATTGGACAGGCGATTGCCTAGGACCTGTCAGTGTCCTAGGCCATCGCCTGCAGGGAGGGGCTGAAATAAGGCGATTACGCCTCTCGCCTTATCAGCCCCTCGGCGGAAGCAGGAAGTGGGACAGGAAGTCCCACTCCTACTGAAGCCCCCACTCCCCCCCCCCAAAAAAATTACATGCCAAATGTGGCATGTATGGGGGTGAGGAGTGGATTAAGAGGAAGTTCCATTTTTGGGTGGAACTCCTCTTTAAGAAGAGACAGGCAATGTTAAAAGTTTCTTTTTAGGGGAACCTCCCCTTTAATGCCCCTTTAAGACCCTCCTACTGTGTGTGAAATCTGAACGGGATCGTGGTTGAGTTCCTGCACCTATTTTCTGAGAAAAAAAGCTCTGCTTTGGGGACCTGGTACCGGCCGTTCGTAGAACCCGAAACTTGGCACACATGTAGCCCCATTTCTCCTCTACAAGTGTGCAAAGTTTGTTGTCTGGGGGACCTACGGCTGGGGAGCACCTATTTTTCAAATCCGGGCACCCCTTCCATAGACTCCCATATTAAACATCAGTCTAGTCATGGGCACAGTGAGGCAAGGACACGGCGAGGCATGCACATGGACACAGTGAGGCAAAGTGAGGCATGCAGATGAACACCCTAGGCTTATACTCGAGTCAATATGTTTTCCCAGTTTTGTGTGGTAAAATTAGGTGCCTCGGCTTATATTCGGGTCGGCTTATTCTCGAGTATATCCTGTATTCACAACTTTTTTTGTAAAATCTCATGCTATGACCAGTGATACCCGTGACATCTACTGGCAACAGTGAGAGATCACAAGCCAACTTAAGCTTAGGGACAAACCAGGTAAAAAAATATACAATCAATCTGAGCTAACTACAGCCCAAACATAAACTAAATTGACATAGTAGCCCCTTTTTAGGAAATACACTCAGATTGTAAGCTCCTTAAGGAAAGGGACTGATGTAAACGTGTATGTAAATTGATGGTGCTATATAAATACCTGTAATACAATTGGTATGTGTTGTTTTTGTTGGAAATCTAGCATCACTTCCTGTCTGGGGGAAACGTAACTTTCAGAAAGATATGCTCACTTTTTCTCACCTTTATGTTCGGTCATCCTAAGCAAAGGGAATTACTCAGCACCTCTGGGTATAGATGAGCATGTAACTCACTCCCCCTCTCCATTTGTGACAAAACTAGTTTACTTGTGATTGGCCCCGTTCTATAACATGGGGCCAACTAAGAAGTCCATAACCCTGTGTAACCTTGTGGGGACAAGAAAAAAAACGTAAAGACCTGTGTAACCTTCATGGCAGCAAGGAAGAAGTCTATAGACCTGTGTAACCTTGTGGGGAAGAGAATAATTCCACGATAGACCAGTGTAACCTCATGGGGGAAGAGAAGAAGCCCATAGACCTGTGTAACCTCGTGAGGCAAGGAAGAAGTCTATAGACCTGAGTAACCTCATGGGAGCAAGGAAGAAGTCCATAGACCTGTGTAACCTCATGAGGGTAAGAAAGAAGTCTATAGACCTATGTAACTTCATCGGGACAAGGAAGAAGTCTATAGACCTATGTAACCTCATAGGGGAGGGGAAGAAGTCCATAGACCTGTGTAACCTCAAGGGGGTAAGAAAGAAGTCTATAGACCTATGTAACTTCATGGGGACAAGGAAGAAGTCTATAGACCTATGTAACCTCATAGGGGAGGGGAAGAAGTCCATAGACCTGTGTAACCTCATGGGGGTAAGAACGAAGTCCATAGACCTGTGTAACTTCATGGGGACAAGGAAGAAGTCTATAGACCTGTGTTTCCTCATAGGGAAAGGGAAGAAGTCCATAGACCTGTGTAACCTCTTGGGGGAGGGAAGAAGTTCATAGACCTGTCTAACCTCATGGGAGCAAGGAAGAAGTCTATAGACCTGTGTAACCTCATGGGGGGGAGGGAAGAAGTCCATAGACCTGTGTAACTTCATGGGGGACGGGAAGAAGTCCATAGAACTGTGTTACCTCATGGGAACAAGGAAAACGTCTATAGACCTGTGTAACCTCATGTGGAAGAGAAGAAGTCCATAGACCTGTCTAACCTCATGGGAGCAAGAAAGAAGTCCATAGACCTGTGTAACCTCATGGGGGAAGGGAAGAAGTCTATAGACCTGTGTAACCTCATGGGGGAAAGGAAGAAGTCGAAAGACCTGTGTAACCCCATGGGGAAAGGGAAAAAGTCCATAGACCTGAGTAACTTCATGGGGGAAGGGAAGACGTCCACAGACCTGTGTAACCTAATGGGGGAAGGGAAGACGTCCATAGACCTGTGTAACCTCATGGTGGAAGGGAAGACGTCCATAGACCTGTGTAACCTCATGGTGGAAGGGAAGACGTCCAAAGACCTGTGTAACCTCATGGGGGAAGCAAAGAAGTCAATAAACTTGTGTAACCTCATGAGGGAAGCCAAAAAGTCCATCGACCTGTGTAACCTCATGGGAGCAAGGAAGAACTCTATAGACCTTATTGCATGTTGCATGTTCAGTCTATGTTTATCTCTCTTGATGTGTAGATTAGTACAAAAGTAGTGTATAAAAGTAAATATGACCTTCCTTCTCTTCCGAAGTCCCTTCATAATTCCTATTTGTGCTTGATATTAATATTTATGGTCAGATAAAAGAAAAGAATAACATTTGTAATGTATTTACAATTCCTTTATTTCTAGAAATGATTAAATATTCTTTCTTCCTTATTTGACAGAGGCACTTGTCTGCCAGAAATGTGAGAATTACCAAGGAAGCATCTGTACCAAATACACCAATGAGACCTGTCTCACGGGCATCAATCGATGTTATGTTAATGTTATGATGGAGAAAATGGGTAACCCAACCTCTTAAATATAATATTTTTTCCTCTGTTACTATGACAAGGTTTCCAAGCACAACATTAGACTCAGAAGAAGACGTATGGGCTGAAATATGGAGGATAAAATTATTGGTCTCCTGAAAATGCTGGTTGCCTTCCTGCTTCTGGTTGCAGTCCTTTCCGAGTCCCTAACCTGAAACATATTAGCAAGTCAGAACTCCAGGGGCCAGATTCTCAAAAGAGATACGACGGTATATCTGGAAATACACCGTCGTATCTGTTTCTTGCCCTGTGTATCTATGCGACTGATTCTTAGAATCAGTTACGCATAGATTTGGCGTATATCCAACTGGCGTAGGTCACTTACACCGTCGGATCTTAGATGTAATTCTACTCTGGCCGCTAGGTGGCGTTCCCGTCGAATTCAGGATTGAATATGCAAATGAGCCTGATACGCCGATTCCCGAACTAATTTGCGCGCTGCCGATGTAGTTTGCGTAAGCGTATAGCAGGGGTAACCTTACGCTTACGCAAACTACGTCGGTGGCGCGCAAATTTGTTTGGGAATCGGCGTATCATGCTCATTTGCATATTCAGTGCTGAAATCGACAGGAACGCCACCTAGCGGCCAGCGTAGAATTACATCGAAGATCCGACGGTGTAAGTGACTTACGGCAGTCGGATCTACGCCAAATCTATGCGTAACTGATTCTAAGAATCAGTCGCATAGATACAGAGGGCAAGAAACAGAGATACGACGGTGTATCTGGAGATACATCGTCGTATTTCTTTTGAGAATCTGGCCCAAAGTGCGGAGGCGTAGCGTAAATGGGTTGCGCTACGCTACGCCGGAAAGCTGCAAAGGTACGAGAATCTAGCCCCAGATCTTCATACTTAGGCTGCATTCACACCTTAGTGTAGGTCATTGTCGGTTATGCCGAACGCTGAAGCCGCCCGATACGCGCGTCGAAAAAGGGTCCGGGACTTGTTCTTTCGACGTACGGCGTTCTGTGTTAGGAGATGTGAACCATCTCCATAGACAATAATGTTATTTCGACCCTCCAGCGTATTGTAGCGTCGCACTTCAGGCGACAAAACGCCTTGATGTGAATGGAGCCTTAAGCCGTCTATTGATGGTTGGAATCTCAGAAAGTTCAACAGGAACCGGCCGAGATTCAAACCATGTATACGCAGGCTGAATCCACCAAAGTTATTCAATCAATCAACTTGGGTGCAACCAGTCTGCCGGTGGAGAACACAATGCCGCGTGGTTCCAGGAAAGAAATTTGCTCCGTCTATGGCCAACCTTACTCCAGGCTAGTGACCCAGAAAGTATTAACGCCACTCAATTAAGATGATGGCCAGGCAATTAGCACTTTTGTATTTTGTAATTTTTTATTTCCACTTTTGCAGTCAAATCGGGATAATACCTACGATATATTTGTTACAGATTCTCATTTACATGGTGTAACGGATCTCGGATACCCCAGGTGGGCACATCCGCCAGACCTGTGTCTCCTGTCCTCCAAACGCACCTGCAGCCTGCAGATTCGCCATAACCAGCCCTTAACCCCTCAATCACGAGACAATCCACACAGGTGTTGAGGGTTAAACATGCAGAGCATAAACTGTTTATTAAATACAAAACATACACTTTTACACACAGTTAGGGACACTCCCCTTAGCCTTGTCATAGAGGGTAAGGGGTAGGGGACAAGGAACAACCAATGGTAACTGAACACTTTTGAAACAGAAACTACAGATAAACATAAAGGGATTATGGTAAGCATGCAGCCTCTCAATACACATCCCCTGCGGAGAGATGTCCAATTGTCTATGTGACATGAATCAACACAGACACGGCAACACGAGGGGGGAATGGGGGAGAAGGGATGTAGCATTACATTACATTATCTCAATGCCAGCTTGTCTCCAGTATCTTCTGGGCCATAATCTGTGGGTAAGAGGCCAGCCCACAGTCCCTTCCAAAACACACAGTGACAGTGGGTTCTGTCACACATGGCATAACCTAAAATAAAATGAATATGGCTGCTTACATTTTACTTGCTCTTTTCTGAAACTCCAAACCTGAATTTTTCCCCCGCTATGCAGAGGGGGCTGAGGGGCTATGCCCCTTTCACACCTGCATGTTGCACTACCGCACATTTTTTCCTTAATGCTACAAACCAACTAGAAAGATAGGATATATATATATATATATATATATATATATATATACAGTGCAGAAAATAAGTATTTGAACACCCTGCTATTTTGCAAGTTCTCCCACTTGGAAATCATGGAGGGGTCTGAAATTGTTATCGTAGGTGCATGTCCACTGTGAGAGACATAATCAAAAAAAAAATCCAGAAATCACAATGTATGATTTTTTTAACTATTTATTTGTATGATACAGCTGCAAAGAAGTATTTGAACACCTGAGAAAATCAATGTTAATATTTGGTACAGTAGCCTTTGTTTGCAATTACAGAGGTCAAACGTTTCTTGCAGTTTTTCACCAGGTTTGCACACACTGGAGGAGGGTTTTTGGCCCACTCCTCCACACAGATCTTTTCTAGATCAGTCAGGTTTCTGGGCTGTCGCTGAGAAACACAGAGTTTGAGCTCCCTCCAAAGATTCTCTATTGGGTTTAGGTCTGGAGACTGGCTAGGCCACGCCAGAACCTTGATATGCTTCTTACAGAGCCACTCCTTGGTTATCCTGGCTGTGTGCTTTGGGTCATTGTCATGTTGGAAGACCCAGCCTCGACCCATCTTCAAAGCTCCAACTGAGGGAAGGAGGTTGTTGCCCAAAATCTCGCAATACATGGCCCCGGTCATCCTCTCCTTAATACAGTGCAGTCGCCCTGTCCCATGTGCAGAAAAACACCCCCAAAGCATGATGCTACCACCCCCATGCTTCACAGTAGGGATGGTGTTCTTGGGATGGTACTCATCATTCTTCTTCCTCCAAACACGGTTAGTGGAATTATGACCAAAAAGTTCTATTTTGGTCTCATCTGACCACATGACTTTCTCCCATGACTCCTCTGGATCATCCAAATGGTCATTGGCAAACTTAAGACGGGCCTTGACATGTGCTGGTTTAAGCAGGGGAACCTTCCGTGCCATGCATGATTTCAAACCATGACGTCTTAGTGTATTACCAACAGTAACCTTGGAAACAGTGGTCCCAGCTCTTTTCAGGTCATTGACCAGCTCCTCCCGTGTAGTCCTGGGCTGATTTCTCACCTTTCTTAGGATCATTGAGACCCCACGAGGTGAGATTTTGCATGGAGCCCCAGTCCGAGGGAGATTGACAGTCATGTTTAGCTTCACCCATTTTCTAATGATTGCTCCAACAGTGGACCTTTTTTCACCAAGCTGCTTGGCAATTTCCCCGTAGCCCTTTCCAGCCTTGTGGAGGTGTACAATTTTGTCTCTAGTGTCTTTGGACAGCTCTTTGGTCTTGGCAATGTTAGTAGTTGGATTCTTACTGATTGTATGGGGTGGACAGGTGTCTTTATGCAGCTAATGACCTCAAACAGGTGCATCTAATTTAGGATAATAAATGGAGTGGAGGTGGACATTTTAAAGGCAGACTAACAGGTCTTTGAGGGTCAGAATTCTAGCTGATAGACAGGTGTTCAAATACTTCTTTGCAGCTGTATCATACAAATAAATAGTTAAAAAATCATAAATTGTGATTTCTGGATTTTTTTTTTTGGATTATGTCTCTCACAGTGGACATGCACCTACGATGACAATTTCAGACCCCTCCATGATTTCCAAGTGGGAGAACTTGCAAAATAGCAGGGTGTTCAAATACTTATTTTCTGCACTGTATATATATATATATATATATATTTTTTTTTTTCTTCTTTTTCTTTTTTTTTTTTTTTAGGGCATGATATGTGAATGGAAATACATAAAACATATAGTGGGATTTTCTCAAATTTGACTGCAAAAATTTAAACCTGCCAGTAAAATGTTGTCTACCTGCAAATGACCCTTTTCTGCTCTGATGCTGTCCCATCTACCTCCTTTAAACCGATGAGAATCAGTTGTTCTCCCACAATTACAGTGCTGTGAAAAAGTATTCCTGCCCCTTGAAATTTTCCACATTTTGTCATGTTACAACCAAAAATGTAAATGTATTTTATTGGGATTTTATGTGATAGACCAACACAAAGTGGCACATAAGTGTGAAGTGGAAGGAAAATGATAAATGGTTTTCAATTTTATTTATTTTTTTACAAATAAAAAGTGAAAAGTGTGGGGGGTACATTTGTATTCAACCCCCCTGAGTCAATACTTTGTAGAACCGCCTTTGACTGCAATTACAGCTGCAAGTCTTTTTTGGGATGTCTCTACCAGCTTTGCCGATCCAGAGAGTGACATTTTTGCCCATTCTTCTTTGGAAAATAGCTCAAGCTCTGTCAGATTGGAAGGAGAGTGTCTGTGTCAATTATCATTGAATTAAAAGAAAAAACATTATTATCGCATTATGCCAGTTAATCCATGCATTTGTCGAATATTTATTCATTTGCATAGTATATAGAAACTCATATTACAAACGTGCTCATCAAATACATGGGTATGCATCTCAATGCACTCCCACAGGCTGAACATATAGCAAGACTGCCTTCCAATCTATAGTCCTTGGTAATAAAACCAGGATCCTGTAAGGCGAACACTGGATCATGTAATGATGGATACGGCAGAAAGGATATCCAGTAACAAGTACTGTAAAGAAAGGAGAGTATGTATATTCTATCCCTATTATGGATTTTCCAGAACACATGGGGAGGCCACTTTGAAAAAACAAATCAGGAAACAAAATGGATATATGATCAAAAAGCAACCTCACCCCCCGGGTTGAAAACAGCATTGACATTTAAGCTCTTTCTGTACATTATGAGATATGATTATCTATGTATGTGAGTTTAAAAATTTGTAATAATTAAACAATTTTTATCTAATCAGAAAATAAAATAATAGAATAAAATAGAGAGAATATAACTGTATTTCGAGCTCATTTCGAATTCCATATAGAATACATTTGAATTCAAGTAGAATAGAAATTAATATAATAGAAAAAAGAAGACTAGAATAGAAAAAAACAATAGAAAAAAAGAAAATATAATATAACCATCTTCCAAAAAATAGAATAAATTCGGATGCCGATTAGAATTTGAATAGAATATTTTAAATTTGAATGCCGATTAGAATTTTCCGAATTTGAATCAAATTTGAAAACAAATAAATGAAGCAAAACTAAACGAATTAAACTAATTTAACTAATTTAACTAAACAAAATGATTTAAATAACTAATTGAAATGGAACAAATTATTTTGTTCTGCACATGTCTAATAAAAATAGACTTGAGTCCATTCACATCAGGCTGCCTCGGATCCGTCACGTTTAAGTCTAGAATAAACGGACAAGGACTGATTTAGAGGTAAGTGAAGATAAATGGCCGCACGTTGATTGACGTTAATTGACATCCACCTGTCCATAGACTTGCATGGAGCTTCCGATCATGACCATCTGAAAAACTGACAGGCGGACATGATTGGAATGCCCTGAGAATAGGACTTTAAAAGCTGGCAGAAGCAGCATAGCCTTCTAATCATCAGAATTACTACTTCTTTAACCACTTCAGCCCGGAAGAATTTACCCCGTTCCTTACCAGAGCACTTTTTGCGATTCGGCACTGCGTCGCTTTAACTGACAATTGCGCGGTCGTGCGACGTGGCTCCCAAACAAAATTGACGTAATTTTTTCCCCACAAATATAACTTTCTTTTGGTGGCATTTGATCACCTCTGCGGTTTTTATTTTTTGCTCTATAAACAAAAATACTGTATAGCGACAATTTTGAAAAAAAAGATCATTATTTTTTACTTTTTACCATAATAAATATCCCCCAAATATCGATAAAAAAAAAATGAGTTTAGGCCGATGCGTATTCTTCTACATATTTTTGGTAAAAAAAATCGCAATAAGCATATATTGATTGGTTTGCGCAAAAGTTATAGCGTCTACAATATAGGGGATAGTTTCACTGCATTTAAATATTTTTTTTTTACTAGTAATGGCTAGTAATTCACTATTTTTTATTGTGACCGTGACATTGCGACAGACATATCAGACACTTTTGACACATTTTTGGGACCATTCACATTTATATAGCGATTAGTGCTATAAAACTGCACTGGTTACTATATAAATGTGACTGGCAGGGAAGGGGTTAACACTAGGGGGCGCTGAAGGGGTTAAATATGTTCCCTAATGTGTGATTCTAACTGTAGGGGGAGGGGACTCACAAGGAGAGGAGACCGATCTGTGTTCCTCTGTACTGGGAACACAGATCGGTCTCCTCACTTGACAGGACCATGGATCTGTGTGTTTACACACACAGATCCACAGTCCTGCCGCGATTGCGGGCAATCGCGGTTGCCCGGCGGGGATCGCGGCTGCCGGGCACGCGCAATGGGTCATGTGCGATGCCGCACGCTCGTCACGCCCCCTAGATGGCCGGGAAGCCCAGGACGTCATATGACGTTCCACCCAGGATCGGAGATCCCATCTGTGGACGTCATATGAGATTAGGGGCGGTAGGGAAGGGGTTAAACTGTGTAAGTGGGTGATGGACCTAGAATTACCTTGCTTTGCTATAACTTTAAATAGTTTATTGGACCAGCTTGGCCCAATGAAATAAATAAAGTGGCTAGGATTAGAGGCATTTACACACAAATTATAGACCATGGGCCAGATTCTCGTAGATCTGCATTTGTTTTGCGTAGCGTAGCGTATCCCATTTACGCTACGCCTCCGCAGCTTTTACAGGCAAGTGCTGTATTCTCAAAGCACTTGCTCAATAATTTGCAGGGGCATAACGTAAATGGCCTGGCGTAAGGCAGCGTAATTCAAAGTAGGAAGGAGGTGGGCGTGTTGTATTTAAATTAAGCGTGCCACCGCGCTGAACGAACTGCACATGCGCCGGCCATAAACATAGCCCATTGTGCATGCTCCATAGTACGCCGCAAATACATTGGTTTCGACAGAAAAACACGACGCTGTCTTGACGTGCATACTTAACATGGTGTACGTCGGACCTACGCAAGGTTACCCCTCATATAGCAGGGGTAACCTTACGCTTACGTAAACTACGACGACGGCGTGCAAATACGTTCGGGAATCGGCGTATCAGGCTAATTTGCATATTCGACGCAGAAATCGATGGGAACACCACCTAACGGCCAGCGTAACATTGCAACTTAGATCCGACGGTGTAAGTGACTTACGCCAGTCGGATCTACGCCAAATCTATGCGTAACTGATTCTAAGAATCAGTCGCATAGATAGGAGGGCTCAGAAACAGAGAAACGGCGGTGTATCTAGAGATACACCGTCGTATCTCTTCTGAGAACCTTGCCCCATCATGTTCCCCTGAAGATTTTCTGAGGGAATTGAAACGCGTTGGATTTTTATCTACTTACACGTGGTTGTTTTCTGTAGATGTGGTGATAGTCTTTGTATACCTTTGTGGTTGATCATTTGATGTTTTTAATGGCATTGTATTAATAAATGTGTATGTTTATAATCATTTGAGTGTAAGTAGCTAAAAGGTCCCTAATCCTAGCCAGTTGGATAGTATTCTACATATAGGAAGTGGCACCCAATATGATCAAACTTATAGAATAACTATTTAAAACGACAACAAAGCTAGAGTTAGGCTTTACGGATGCATATTAACATGAGAAAGAAAAATGGACAGTAAATGTATAAATTTTGAGCTCTCTTGTAGACTTTTAAGACTTTTTAAACTTTTTTTTTTTGTTTTTCTTACCTAGGTGAACATATCTATTACCAGAATACGAGAGGATGTGCTACGTACATTGGTTCATGCATTAATGGCTTCAACATGACTGTGGGGACTGGTGACAAGTTGTTGGTTAGCACACCTTACTGCTGTACGGGAGACCATTGCAATAATAAGTCCATACCTTGTAAGTTAGAAAATCACACATACAATTTAAACACATACAATAGAAGGGTGTAGCCAAGGAAAAATATGGATCAGAGGGCCAAAACCAAGGGCCATGTTAAAGAGGACATAAACGAAAAATGTGCTTTCAATATCTAATTAGGGGAAGAAAAACAAAAAAAAGCCCTCAATTTATGGTGTAGTAATTGGAACTGAAGGTATATAAACACAAAATAGACATGACATATACTGTAGAAGTGGGGTGCTCACACCTGTGAGGAGTTAGACAACCTGTGCTCAGATCCGAAGGGCCGCCCTTCATCAGGCCCTGGCACCGCTTGTAATGCCACATACACATGATCGGCATTTCCGTTGGAAAAAACCTTGGCATTACGCTCAAGCTTTGTTGTACGTCACCGCGTTCTTGACAGTCGATGTTCCGAGAATTTTTTGACACACGGTCACAAAAAAATTCTCGGAATTTTCGACCGTCAACAACGCGGTGACGTACAACACTACGATGAACCGAGAAAATGAAGTTCAATGCTTCCGAGAATGCGTAGAATTGTTTCTGAGCATGCGTCGAAATTTTGCGCGTCGGAATTGCTACAGATGATTGGAATTTCCGATCAGAATTGTTCCCGTCTGAACCTGCTCTCAATCTTTTGCTGGTTGAAATTCCGACAGCAAAAGTCCGATGGAGCATACACACGGTCGGAATTTCCGTCCAAAAGCTCACATCGGACTTTTGCTGTCGGAATTTCCGATCGTGTGTACGGGGCATAAGAGGAAATTTGCAATTAGCTGGATGTTGACATCAAGGTCCAAGTTCCTGCCTCACTCCTGCCTTGCTAGAACAGTGACCCGTCCGCTGAGGCTGAACCCTCCACCATAATGTGCCCCACTCCAGCTGTTGACCCTAATGCCACGTACACGCGATCGGTTCATCGGATGAAAATGGACCGATGGATTTTTTCATCAGATATCTGATGAAGCTGACTTTCATCAGTCTTGCTTTCACATCATCAGTTAAAAATCCGATTGTGTCCAACGCGGTGACGTAAAACACAACGACGTGCAGAGAAAAATTTACTTCAATGCTTCCGAGCATGCGTCGACTTGATTCTCAGCATGCGTGGATTTTTGACCGATGGATTTCCCCACAGACGATCGTTTTTTTCTTTTTTGGTTTTTTAACCATCAGAAATTTTTAAAACCGATGGGGAAAAAAAACGATGGGGCGCACACACGATCGGTTCGTCCGATGAAAACGGTCCATCGGACCGATCGTGTGTACAGGGCATTATATCCACAAGGAAGGAGTGTCCACACATAAACTTTGCACATGTGCACTTTACTGGTGGTACTTGGAAAATGGCATAAAACAGTCACATCACATAGACGTACATTCTGGAGTCACTTGACTGTACACTTTAAGCAGTCTTTGCCTCCACCCGGGGTTGTTAGTAGACATGTGCATTCATTTTCGTCCAAATTTCAGGGATTTGGGGTTTCGTTTTAACAAACGATAACGAACGTGCAGAATCCGAAATCCGAAAGATCCGACATAAACAAATGCTTTATTTTCGTTTTTTTCCGACAACGGCTTGATATAGATAGGAGATTCGACATGACGCTGACAATAGTGATCTGTGTCTATCGAACCGACGGGCAAATGTGCCTAACCTATCTATATTAGTCCAAGATTATTCGACAGAGAGAAAAGATTCGACATTATAGAGAAATGAAGATTCGACGAAGCATCTAAAAACATACGATCGCCACAAATGGACATTTATGGTCAAATAGGTTATAGAAGAATTCTACTGTTGGTTGACTAGTTTTAATCAATAAATGAATAAATATAATTATTACTAGTCATACAACATTAGAATTCTACTATAGCTTGTGGGCGGAGCCTTCGACTGGAAATGTACATGTAGCTCTCACCCCCGAAGGAGATGCTGATTAGTTTGGGACCCGCTTGTTAGGTTACCAGTGATTCTTGTCTAGGGATAATATTAGTGAAGGTGGTTAAGGATCAAATGTCCAGACGTCAACTTGAGTTTTCAATGCTTTATTCCAAGGCCCGACACGGCCAACATCAACATGGCACACAATAGAGAAAAGGTTGATGAGCAAAGAGAGAACTGTAGTATCAGGCCTTGGATATCAAAGAGAGAGCAAACCCGCTCTCATCATAGTCAAGTTCAAACATCGCCACTCTCCTCAGAGTGGGTAAAGTGCCCATGGAAAGGCGATTTACTTGAGCCTGGCAGCCGAGGGGCCACTTTCAAACAAAGTCACTGGGAGGAAACAGGGCCTCTGCCACAGGCCTGGTGAATTTTCTTAGATTTATCAAAGGTTAGAACCAATGAATCCTCCCAGTAATTCCAATCCCCGGTGGTTCGTCCAGGCCTCGCAGACAACCTCTTCCTCTGGGTTCTCCCGAACCGATTCCCCACCGTTCAGCTCCCGGCTTAGGATCTGGGACCCAGCAAGCCGCTGGGGTCCCTCTCTGCATCAGAATGAAGTTCCGCCATGGATTCGTGCACCCTGAAGGTGGATGCCGCACCTGGAACTCGGGCCCCGCATAGCTCAACTCACACAGGCGACTGCCCCAGATATACCCTCCCGCCAGCATGTCCAGAGAAAGAACCGCTCCTCTGATTGGCTGCTGGGAGAAGGTAGGTCTGTCAGAACCCCTTTTAGCGCCGACTGTCACCCAGGGGTAATAACACCCCCCTGGCATGCAGACCGACCTACAAGGCAGTTCCAAACTGGCAGCAGCCCAAATTTAGGCAATTTGTGAATGAGAGCAACTTAACTCTTCCATTCCCCACTAACTTTAGCATAACGCCCCACAAATAGGGGGGGCGCTACATAAAATTGCGGCATCGTACAGTTTAGCTGCTCCGTCGAATTTTCTTAGAACATTCGACAGACACCATAAGCCTTCAATGACAGATTCGACCTTAATTCATTCGGATTTTCAGACTAATCCATTTTTAACTAAACAAAACAGAAGAAAAAAAACGAATTTCGGGAGTAACTAAATACATTTATTTTTGGGACGAAAACTAAATTCCGAAACAAAATATTTCAGTGTGCACATGTCTAGTTATTAGTACTCACTGGAATAGGATTTCTGTAGTCAATTCCTTCACAGGTACACTACTCCTGTGACCCCCCAGGGGAAGAGCCTTGCTCAGAGAACACTTAACTTGGCCTAAAAAGGCCTTTTGCAACCTGTCATATCCCCCACCTCCAGAAGGGTCAGGAAGTCTGCAGCTGCCTCTCCTAGGTGGAGGTCTACTTCTCTCTACTGGTTACATCGGTGCTGGTGTGGGTTGTTTGGCTCCCATGCCCCAACTGCCCTAGGGCCCCTCCTAACCTAACTTATAACTGACTCATCTACGACATCATTGCAAGAGGGCTCTATCTAAAAAGGGGCCTACCACCTGATGGTACTATCTACTGTAATCAGACACTATTCAGGCACAGAGCCACCTAGTGGAAGACTAGCCAGCTGCACCTGTCTACATGCTAAACAAAGCGTACCCATAAGAGGGCACTTTATAATATAGTATTTGGAACAGAAGGTATATAAACAAGAAATAGACATGACATATAAAAGTGGTGTGCTCACATCTGTGAAGTTGCTGAACACCTGTAAGGAGTTAGACAACCTGTGCTCAGATCCAAAGGGCCACCCTTCATCAGTCCTTGGCAAGACGAGCTATGCAATTAGATTGATGTTGATGCCAAGTCCCTGCCCTGCTCCTCCCTTGCTAGAACAGTGATGACACGGATGACACTGCGCGGTGTATCCAGACACTATTCTGGCACAGAGCCATCTAGTATCAGACTTGCTAACTGCACCTACCTACACTAGGGTGACCAGACATCCCCAGTTTCAGGGGACAGTCCCCTGATTGAGGACACTGTCCCCGGACAAAGTCTGTCCCTGGTTTTGTCCCCAGATTGGATTTAATAGGGGGCAGGGTCAATTTCAAAGACAGTCAGTGCAGAATTAAAATAAAAAAAAATTAATTACACCCCCCCCCCCCCCCCCCCCGCTCCGCCGTGCCTACTAGCATAGGGGGATTGTATTTTTCCCATTATCTGTGCCCCTTTCTGATGATCATGTGCTGGTCTGAGCGGAGGGAATATTTCTTCAGTTTCGGGTGCATGCCCATTCAGCTCCGCTCACATGTTCTTCTGCCTTGGCTCAAATCTTGGCCAGCCACCTGCCTGCCTATCTCCTTGCCTTCCCTGGCAGAGTGATCTTCCTCCACTCCCTATCCAGTAGTAGCCGGGGCCCAGAGAGTAAGACTTGAGAGGCTGTGAGGCGGGCGGCGACGGGCAGAGAGTCGCTGATTGTTGCCATTACTAGTAAAGAAAAAATATGTCCCCGGATTTCATTTTAAAAATCTGGTCACCTTAACCTACACGCTAACCAAAATTTGCACTGGACCAAGAAAAATGCAGTGATCCTGTCACGTACCTGGTGGTAAGGTGACCAGATTTTTAAAATAAAAACCGGGGACCTATTTTTTCTTTAATAGTAATGACAACAATCAGCAACTCTCTGCCTGTCGCCGCCCGCCTCACAGCCTCTCAAGTCTTACTCTTCGTGCCCCGGCTACTACTGCATGGGGAGCGGATAAAGATCACTCCGCCAGGGAAGGCACGGAGATAGGCAGGTGGCTGGCCAGGATTTGAGCCAAGGCAGAAGAACATGCGAATAGAGCTGAATGGGCATACGCCCAAAACTGAACAAATATTCTCTCCGCTCCGACCAGCACATGATCATCAGATAGGGGCCCAGATAATGGGGAACAATACAACCCCCCTATGCTAGTAGGCACGGCGGAGCGGGGGGTGTAATTCTAATTTCTTAATTTCAATTCTGCACTGATTGTCTTTGAAATTGCCCCTGCCCCCTATTAAATCCAATCTGGGGACAAAACCAGGGACAGACTTGGTCCGGGGACAGTGTCCTCAATCAGGGGAATGTCCCCTGAAACTGGGGATGTCTGGTCACCCTACCTGGTGGGGATCGAGCAGTAGAAAGGGTTTCTCTTGCACCTCCTGTCCAACGCCCCTGGTAGAGATGACAGGGAGTGAAGGACACAGAGTGTAGTAGATGGCTCCGGCTGGGCCTTGGCAGAGACCTGATGACTGGAGATCACTGGGCAGGTACTGAAGAAAGGAACTCCGTGTTGCTGGAACAGAAGGCGGAAGCGGAACGGAAGCCAGGGGGTCATAAACAGCCGAGCAGAGCAGGTACCGAGACGTGAGGCAGAGAGTCAGGATACAGGCCGGGTCTGGTACACCGTCGGGCACAGGAACAGGTACACAGGTACAGGAACATAAGGCAGGAGCAGAGTCAACACAAGCCAAGGTCACAGGTAGGCAAGCAGAGATCCAAGACAGGTACAGATGAAGCCGGGTCAAACACAAGGAACAATAACAGGTCTGGTAACAGGAAACAAGCTTGAGGATTACTCAGCAAAGTGTGTATATCATTGCCTGGATTAAATAGGTGCACTGGCGCCAGTTTTCACAGTAATCAGTGCATTTTAATAGCACTTTTCGCTGTGAAAATGACAATGGTCCCAAAAATCTGTCAAAAGTGTCCGATGTGTCCGCCATAATGTCGAAGTCACGAAAAAAAAAAACGCTGATTGCCGCCATTACTAGTAAAATAAATATTAATAAAAATGCCATAAAACTATCCCCTATTTTGTAAACGCTATGGCCCAGATTCATAAAGCAATTACGCCTGTCTAACTGGTGTTAGACAGGAGTAATTTCAAATTTCGCGCGCCGTATCACTAGTTTGAATCCTCAAACCATGATACGGCGGCTTCGGGCTTCGATCCGAGAGGCTTACGTCTTCGTAAGCCTTCGGATCTACGCTGCGATATTTTTGCGGCCGCTGGGAGGAGTTTGCGTCGTTTTCATGCGTCGGGATATGCAAATGAGTTTTTACGGCGATCCTTTGCAATCGCTTTCGTCTATTTTTTTCTACGTACTGTTAGACCAGCTTTTTGCTGGTCTAACGGTGCGTAGCCCATGTTAAGTATGGCCGTCGTTCCCGCGTCGAATTTAAATATTTTTTTTTTTTTACGTAACTCGTTCGGGAATAGGAATGTCCGTAAACGACGCTACTCCAAGAAAAAAAAATGACGTAACGACGTGAATTTCGCGCCAATGCACGGCGGGGAAATTTCTGAACGGAGCATGCGCAGTTCGATCGCCGCGGGAACGCGCCTATTTTAAATGCTTCACGCCCCCTAATCGCGTAGATGGATTGCGCCGGGAGAAATACACTACGCCGCCGTCGTTTACTGGACAAAATCTACCTGGATTCCACGTAGAGCCAGGTAAAATACGGCGGCGTAGTGTATTTGGGAAACGCTACGAGAATCTAATTCTATGTGAATCTGGCCCTATAACTTTTGCGCAAAACCAATCAATAAACTCTCACTGCGATTTTTTTTTTATACCAAAAATAAGTAGAAGAATACGTATCGGCATAAACTGAGGAAAAAAATATTTTTTATATATATTTTTGGGGGATATTTATTATTATAGCACAAAGTAAAAAATATTGATTTTTTTCCATAATTGTCGCTCTATTTTTGTTTATAGCGCAAAAAATAAAAACCGCAGAGGTGATCAAATACCACCAAAAGAAAGCTCTATTTGTGGGGGAAAAAGGAGGCCTATTTTATTTGGGAGCCACGTCGCACGACGACGCAATTGTCAGTTAAAGCGAGGCAGTGCAGAATCGCAACAAGGGGCCTGGTCCTTAACCTGCATAATGGTCTGGGGCTTAAGTGGTTAATGAAGGTACAACATTATTGCTACACTTGGAGGTGCCTCTCTTCTCTTTTATAGGGTGCCCCCCCATCCTATTTTTTAGATTGGATCTATGATACTAGCATTGGAGCACCGCTTCTGCCTTCTGACAATAAGAAGGTGCAACAAAAGGAAAAAAATCCTACTCAAAATACCAATACCATGTGTGGCCCGCACCCCCCTAAGTAGTGGTCACTGGTGCAGACAATCAATCTCACCTGCTTGGGCTCCTCCTATTAGACAGGGCATCCCCTAGGCAGCAGGATGGTAGGAGAGAGGCTAAGCTATCAGTTCAGCTGAATATAAAGTACTCTATGTGCTGCTGCCTTGTGTGGCATACCCTCCCCCACAACACAACAAGACTGTGCTCCCAGGGCAGCTTCCCCTCCTGCCCCCCCCCCCTCTCAGTCCTGGCCCTGCTTAGAAATACACTATGGTCTAGATTCACGTAGGGTGGCGTTACTATGAGTGGGCGTAGCGTATCGTATTTACGTTACGCCGCCGCAACTTAGGACGCAAGTTCAGTATTCTCAAAGCATTTGCGTAGTAATTTATAGCGTAAATGTCCCGGCGTAAGCGCGCCTAATTCAAATGTGGAAGAGATGGGCGTGTTTTATGTAAATTAATCGTGACCCCACGTAATTGACGCTTTTAACGAGCGGTCCGTGGACGTAACCCAGTGCGCATGCTCCGACTCATGTCCGATCGAATTCCTAAGATACGTCGAAAAATGCCTCCGACGTGAACGTAACTTACGCACAGCCCTATTTGCGTACAACTTGCGCAAACGACGTAAAAAGATACGCTTGTTCCGATGTCCATACCTTGCATGGGCTGTGCCACCTATAGAGCCGCTTTATCTTTACGCCTGCGTATGTCTTACGTAAACGGCGTAACTAATTGCGACGGGCACACGTACGTTCGAGAATCGGCGTATCTGGCTCATTTGCATATTCCACGCAGAAATCAACGTGAGCGCCACCTAGCGGCCAGCGTAAATATGCACCCAAGATACGACGGCGTAGGAGACTTACGCCGCTCGTATCTTGGCCGAATTTATGCGTAACTGATTCTAAGACTCTGTGACTCTGTGCAGGACAGTCAAGTTCCTCCTCCCCAAACTTGCAAATCCATGTCTTTATGGACTTTGCTTTGTGCACTGGTGCGCAGTCATGTTGGAACAGGAAGGGGCCGTCCCCAAACTGTTCCCACAAAGTTGGGAGCATAAAATTGTCCAAAATGTCTTGGTATGCTGACGTCTTAAAGGCCAATACACATGATCGGATATTCCAACAGCAACTGTCCGATGGACGTGTTTTGGCGGATAATCCGATCGTCTGTACGCTCCATCGGACAATTGTTGTCGGAATTTCCGACAACAAATGTTGAATGCTCATGCTCTTAAATTGTCCGACAACAAATGTGTTCCGTCGGATTATCCGATCGTGTGTACACAAGTCAGTCGGACTAAAAGTACAAACATACATGCTCCGAACCAATTCTAACCATCAGACAACATTAGCAGAAGTTGCCCCAAATGGTGGCGCTAAAGAGCTGAAAAACCAGGTAGTTTGGTTTATGTTGGCTGAAGATGTTCTGCCGTCTGTATGCAGAACAAGTTCACGGACAACGCCCTTCGGACAAAAATCTACGGATTTGTCCGATGGAAATCCGATCGTGTGTTCGAAGCATTAGAGTTCCCTTTACTGGAACTAAGGGGCCAAGCCCACCCCTGAAAGACAACCCCACACCATGAGCGAGTTTGGGGTGGAGGAACTTGACTGGCCTGCTCAATGCGCTTCTGGAAGAATGGTGAAACATTCCCATAGACACTCCTAAACCTTGTGGACGGCCTTCCCAGAAGAGTTGAAGCTGTTATAGCTGCAAAGGGCGGGGCCAACTCAATATTGAACCCTACGGACTAAGACTGGGATGCCATTAAAGTTCATGTGCGTGTAAAGGCAGACGTCCCAATACTTTTGTTAATATAGACCCAGATTCACGTAGGGCGGCGTATCTTTAGGCGGGCGTAGCGTATCTGCTTTACGCTACGCCGCCGCAACTAAGGACGCAAGTGCAGTATTCACAAAGCACTTGCGTCCTAAGTTACGGCGGCGTAGCGTAAATGGGCCGGCGTAAGCCCGCGTAATTCAAAGTAGGCAGGTAGTGGGCGTGTTGTATTATAATGAACCGTGACCCCATGCAAATGAGGGGCCGAACGAACGGCGCATGCGCTGTCCTTGAACGTATCCCTGTACGCATGCTCAGAATTACGCCGGCTAGAATACCTAAGATACGTCGAACACTGCATACGAAGTGAACGTAACTTACGCCCAGGCGCTTTCACGTACGCCTTACGTAAACAACGTAAAAACGACGGCTGTACTGACTTCCATACCTTAACATGGGCTGCGCCATCTTATTGGTGGTTTATCTTTACGCCGGATAAAACGCCTTACGTAAACAGCGTAGATTACTGCGTCGGGCGTAGGTACGTTTGTGAATCGGCGTATCTTGCTAATTTACATATTCGACGCGTAAATCAACAGAAGCGCCCCTAGCGGCCAGCGTAAATATGCACACAAGATACGACGGCGTAAGAGACTTCCGTCTGGCGTATCTTGCAAAAATTCAGGTGTATCTGGTTTCCAGAATACGCGCATAGATACGACGGCGCACATTTAGACTTACAGCGGCGTATCTTTGCTAGATATTAAAAACAAATTGTACATCAACTGGTAACACAGATGTTCTCTCCTCATTGCAGTGCCCCCTTTAGATACAAAGGTGAATGGGTTGAGGTGCCCGGCATGTATAAAGAAGGGACGTGATTGCACACCAACGGAGACCGCCATTTGCACAGGATCCCAAGATCATTGTTTTGAATTTTCCGGAGGTGTCTTTAATGGAAGTAAGGCTTTTCAGTTATTCATTGGCTGGTATTTACATTTTTGTTCAACCACATACAGTATGGGCCAGATTCTTAAAAAATTGCGTATCTGGCGGCGTAGCGTATCGTACCGCCTTTACGATACGCCTACGCCAATTACTGGAGCAAGTGCCGTATTCTCAAAGCACTTGCTCCGTAATTTTCAGCGGCGTAGCGTAAATGCGGCATCGTAAGGCCGCGTAATTCAAATTAGTGAGAGAGGGGGCGTGCTGTATTTAAATTAAGCGCGCCCCCGTGTCAAACGAACTGCGCATGCGCCGGCCGGGAAAAAAAGCCCAGTGCGCATGCTCCAGCTCACGTCGGAAAGCGTTGTTGAAACCGACGTCAAAGCGACGTGATCGTCACTTACGCAATTCCCTATTCGCGAACGACTTAGTAAAACGTTGTAACCGACGGAAAAAGATGACGCTGATCCGACGCCATACTTAACATGGCAACGACGGAACTTCGGAAACCTATCCTTCATATAGCAGGGGTAACCTTACGCGTACGGAAACCACGTAAACGACGACGGGGCGGTGTAAAAACGTTCGGGAATCGGCGTATTAGGCTCATTTGCATAGGCAAATGAGAAAACAAGGCAAAGGCCACCTAGCGGCCGGCGTTGTTATTACATCTACAATCCGATGGTGTAATTGCTTTACACCTGTCAGATCTTTAGTGTATCTATGCGTAAGTGATTCTAGGAATCGCACGCATAGATACCCATTGAAAAAAACAGAGATACACCGTCGTATCTCAGCTGAGAATCTGGCCCTATGTATCCAATGCTACACTGTTACATGTCTATATGGAAAAGGTTGGGACTTTGAATGAGGCACACATAGACACGTCCCTCCATCCCTATTCATTTGCACATGGAAAAGGATTTGGGACTTTCAGTGAGGTGTGCAAACCGCTGGTCGGCAGGGATGGACTGGTCATTGCGACTACCGGGAGTTTCCTTTGGGCCGATGGCTCAGTGGGCCAGCTTCAGTGACTGGTCCCCCCCTCAGTTCCTCTTATCACGTACCTGTACGTGCCCTTTAAATGCCTGCCCTGTGAGTCAGACTGCGGATCCCGCGGACTCGATCGCCGCAGAGATCCCTGCGATTGTCTCACGGAGGTATAGAGCGGGGAGATGCTTGTGTAAACAGTTAACCCCTACAGCGCCACCTAGTGGTCAACCTATTCAATGCCAGTGTCATCTTCACAGTAACCAGTGCATTTTTATAGCACTGATCGCTGTAAAAAAGACAATAGTCCCAAAAATGTGTCAAAAGTGTCCAATGTGTCCCGCCATAATGTCGCAGTCATGAAAAAAATCACTGATCGCCGCCATTACTAGTAAAAAAAAATATTATTAATAAAAATGCCATAAAACTATCCCCTATTTCATGGGTCTTCAAACTATGGCCCTCCAGTTGTTCAGGAACTACATTTCCCATCATGCCTAGTCATGTCTGTGAATGACAGAGTTTTACAATGCCTCATGGGATGTGTAGTTCCGCAACAGCTGGAGGGCCGTAGTTTGAGGATCCCTGCCCTATTTTGTAAACGCTATAACTTTTGCGCAAACCAATCAATAAACGCTTATTGAGATTTCTTTTACCAAAAATTTTTCGATATTTTTGGGGATATTTATTATAGCAAAAAGTAAAAAATATTGCATTTTTTTTCAAAATTGTCGCTCTATTTTTTTTTTATACGCAAAAAAATAAAAACCGCAGAGGTGATCAAATACCACCAAAAGAAATCTCTATTTGTGGGGAAAAAAGGACGCCGATTTTGCTTGAGAGCCACATCGCACGACCGCGCAATTGTCATTTAAAGCGACACAGTGCCGAATAGCAAAAAGTGGCCTGGTCTTTGACCAACCAAATGGTGCGGGTGCTGAAGTGGTTAAATGGCTTGCTATCACATGGCCTTTGTTATAAACAAAGTTATTGATGATCACTAGCTTAGTAAGGAAATGGTGGCTACATGGCTTTTGGATAAACAAAACCATGTGATCATTATTCTGCATTGTGATTACATGACTAATACTAAGTCTACTACTACTATTACTACTAATAATAATCATAGTAATATTAATAATAAAAGTACTAATAACTATAATCTTGTTTACAGCTGCATTTGAAGATTGGGCCTTCAAAGGATGTACCACTGGAAATGTCTGCGAATCTTGTATACGACAATATAAAAAACCTGTGCTCATTCATAGAAACTATACACTGAAATGTTCTGTCCCAAAACTTTTAACATTAAGTGTTTAGAAATTATGTGATAAATGATAATATCGAATAGGATAACATTGCCTTATCGCTCCTCATAACAACATTCCTTGCATTATAGAATTATAAGAGAAAGGCAATATTTCTCTAACAATAGAAGACTATGGGATCTCATTGTATACCTTTCCATAAATATGTTGGATTGTTAAATAAAACTACAATGCAAAATAAAACGTTTGTTTGTGTAGAAGTGTCAGGGGAGAAAAGATCTAACAAAAGTCTGAGAGAAGTTTTGGATAGACTTCTACCCAGCTTCTACTTAGATAGTCTACTTCCAAGTTTCTAACCAGATAGACGTCTTCCAAGCTGCTACCCAGATAGACTTCTTCCAAGCTGCTACCCAGATAGACGTCTTCCAAGCTGCTACCCAGATAGACGTCTTCCAAGCTTCTACCCAGATAGATGTCTTCCAAGCTTCCACCCAGATAGATGTCTTCCAAGCTGCTACCCAGATAGACGTCTTCCAAGCTGCTACCCAGATAGACGTCTTCCAAGCTTCTACCCAGATAGACGTCTTCCAAGCTTCCACCCAGATAGACTTCTTCCAAGCTGCTACCCAAATAGACATGTTCCAAGCTGCTACCCAGATAGATGTCTTCCAAGCTTCTACCCAGATAGACGTCTTCCAAGCTGCTACCCAAATAGACATGTTCCAAGCTGCTACCCAGATAGATGTCTTCCAAGCTTCTACCCAGATAGATGTCTTCCAAGCTTCCACCCAGATAGATGTCTTCCAAGCTTCTACCCAGATAGACGTCTTCCAAGCTTCCACCCAGATAGACGTCTTCCAAGCTTCTACCCAGATAGACGTCTTCCAAGCTTCTACCCAGATAGACTTCTTCCAAGCTTCCACCCAGATAGACGTCTTCCAAGCTTCCACCCAGATAGACTTCTTCCAAGCTTCCACCCAGATAGACGTCTTCCAAGCTTCTACCCAGATAGACGTCTTCCAAGCTTCTACCCAGATAGATGTCTTCCAAGCTTCTACCCAGATAGATGTCTTCCAAGCTTCCACCCAGATAGACGTCTTCCAAGCTTCCACCCAGATAGACGTCTTCCAAGCTTCTACCCAGATAGACGTCTTCCAAGCTTCTACCCAGATAGATGTCTTCCAAGCTTCTACCCAGATAGATGTCTTCCAAGCTTCCACCCAGATAGACGTCTTCCAAGCTTCTACCCAGATAGACGTCTTCCAAGCTTCTACCCAGATAGACGTCTTCCAAGCTTCCACCCAGATAGACTTCTTCCAAGCTTCCACCCAGATAGACGTCTTCCAAGCTTCTACCCAGATAGACGTCTTCCAAGCTGCTACCCAGATAGACTTCTTCCAAGCTTCCACCCAGATAGACGTCTTCCATGCTTCTACCCAGATAGACGTCTTCCAAGCTTCTACCCAGATAGACGTCTTCCAAGCTTCTACCTAGATAGATATCTTCCATGGTTCTACCCAGATAGACATCTTCCAAGCTTCTACCCAGATAGATGTCTTCCAAGCTTCTACCCAGATAGACTTCTTCCAAGCTTCTACCCAGATAGACGTCTTCCAAGCTTCTACCCAGATAGACGTCTTCCAAGCTTCTACCTAGATAGATATCTTCCATGGTTCTACCCAGATAGACATCTTCCAAGCTTCTACCCAGATAGATGTCTTCCAAGCTTCTACCCAGATAGACTTCTTCCAAGCTTCTACCCAGATAGACGTCTTCCAAGCTTCTACCCAGATAGACGTATTCCAAGCTTCTACCTAGATAGATATCTTCCATGGTTCTACCCAGATAGACATCTTCCAAGCTTCTACCCAGATAGATGTCTTCCAAGCTTCTACCCAGATAGACTTCTTCCAAGCTTCTACCCAGATAGACGTCTTCCAAGCTTCTACCCAGATAGACGTCTTCCAAGCTTCTACCTAGATAGATATCTTCCATGGTTCTACCCAGATAGACATCTTCCAAGCTTCTACCCAGATAGATGTCTTCCAAGCTGCTACCCAGATAGACTTCTTCCAAGCTTCCACCCAGATAGACGTCTTCCAAGCTTCCACCCAGATAGACGTCTTCCAAGCTTCTACCCAGATAGACGTCTTCCAAGCTTCTACCCAGATAGACGTCTTCCAAGCTTCTACCCAGATAGATGTCTTCCAAGCTTCTACCTAGATAGATGTCTTCCAAGCTTCTACCCAGATAGATGTCTTCCAAGCTTCCACCCAGATAGATGTCTTCCAAGCTTCTACCCAGATAGACGTCTTCCAAGCTTCCACCCAGATAGACGTCTTCCAAGCTTCTACCCAGATAGACGTCTTCCAAGCTTCTACCCAGATAGACGTCTTCAAAGCTTCTACCCAGATAGACGTCTTCCAAGCTTCCACCCAGATAGACGTCTTCCAAGCTTCTACCCAGATAGACGTCTTCCAAGCTTCTACCCAGATAGACGTCTTCCAAGCTTCTACCAAGATAGACGTCTTCCAAGCTTCTACCCAGATAGACTTCTTCCAAGCTTCTTCCCAGATAGACATCTTCCAAGCTTCTACCCAGATATACTTCTTTCAAGCTTCTACCCAGATAGACATCTTCCAAGCTTCTACCCAGATATACTTCTTTCAAGCTTCCACCCAGATAGATTTCTTCCAAGCTTCTACCCAGACATACTTCTTCAAAGCTTCTGCCCAAATAGACTTCTTCCAAGCTTCTACCCAAATAGACTTCTTCCAAGCTTCTACCCAGAGAGACTTCTAACAAGCTTCTATCAAGCGTCTACCCAGGTAGATCTCTTTCAAGCTCTTATGAAGTCTCCTATTGTTATTCCAAGGGTGGCCTGAACTGGAAAATCCTTCTTCACTCCATAGATGTGGAAGACCGTTGATGCCTTATGTTTTTATCTTGTTTAATCCCTAGGATATCCCTTTTCATATGTCTACGACTCGCAAAAACCTTCTTGGCTTGAGAGGCCTTACTGATAGCTGCTCTACAACCATTATAGCTCTTAGTGTCATGTGATCACACAGTAAGCCCTGGTTCACACTGCTGCGACTTCTCATGCAACTTTCATGTGACACAGAAAGACGCGAAAAATCACGAAAGTCTCAAGGAAGTCGTTTCTTTGACTTATTTTTGTGTCTTTGGCTGCGACTTTAGAGGGTTTTGTACGTTCGGTATTAAATGTCACACTGTATTGTTATGATCTGCCAAAGTCGCATGAACACCGCATTGAAGTTGCATCAAGTCGCAAAGTCGCACTGCAAGTGACACAACTTTGTGCTCATTTACACAGACAGCCACTAGAGTGACCACATTTCCAAACTACAATTCAGGGACACCCCCCCCCCCCTTCCCTAAAATCAGCTTGTGCTATAACGAATCACAGCACAGTGATTGGACACAAGAGGCGGGATTTATGATTTCTCCAATCACAAGCAGGGGTGGGATTGTGCTCCTCCAGGCATTCCTGGCCAGGACAAGGACTGTCAGTAAGTAAAGCGGTGATGTGGCGGCCTTTTTTGGGGCATCAGATTGGCCCGGGGGGTGTCAGTTTCATTCCGGAACACTGTATTGTCCTGGAATGAAGGTGCCCGGGACAGACCTGAAAAATGTGGGACTGTCCCGGGCAATCTGGGACACCTGGTCACCCTAACAGCCACTGGGGGTGGGGCAGTATAAGCGAGGGGTAGAGCTGTGATTTTACCACCCCCTGACCACCCACCTAAAGGATATGTAGCCATTTAGGGCAGTGCACACACCACTGACACAAAGCAAGAATTCAAAAGCATGATGCATATGGCGGGCAGTACCGCTCTCTGGGGAAAGTGAGAGCACTGGTTGGTGGAAGTGTTGAAGAGATCTAGGTATAAAAAAAATTAGCTGCAGGAATGCGTCACTCATCTTTACAGCCTAATAAGTTTATTTCCTAGGATCGTCAGCACCATCTAGTGGCAATACTGCATTTTTTTCCTGAAAAATATCAATCAGGAAAAATCCTGTATTATTGCCACTAGATGGTGCTGTTTATCCTTAGACATCATATGCAATATGAGGCCATGCAGGTACAGGCAGTGTATAAGTGAAGGTTTTGCCTGATTTTATGTCTGATTATCTATTGCATAATATTTTTACAGCTCTAGAGAATGGCCCATATATTTTATAGACTTATATTGTAACACAGACCTTTACAGCAACCAAACTGCTCAAAGTAAATCTGCCACCTTGAGGCATATTTAATCTTTTTTATTTCAGCGACATACATTCCAGGTACATCAAAACAAAAAGTGTGCAAAGTCTTACAGATCATTTTCTTAAAAATAAATAAAAATGTCTAAATAATAACACATCCTGAGTAGAAAGGCCTTTCACCTGCCAGCATGCTGTAGAGAAGGGCCATTGCTCTCTCTGGGGAAGCAGTGATCTCTCTCAAGGTCCAGTGTGCTTTCTGCTGGGTCAGACCCAGATCGCTCCAATCAGCAGGGAGCATGAGCTTTTCTGATGGTAGGACTATGGGCTGACATAGTCTGACCTATGCAGAGGGACCACTGCTTCCCCGCAGAGAGAAAAGGTTCTTCTCTACAAAACACGCTGGCAGAACACAGGCTTTTTCACTTAGGCTGTAGCTGTTTAACCACTTCAATCCCGCACACCGTCATATGACGTCCACAAAGGGGATCTCCTATCCTGGGTGGACTTCATATGACGTCCTGGACTTTGGGGGGGATATCTGAATGATGGGTGCAGCTAGAGGCATCATTCAGATATCATTTTGTTACGGCGGCGATCCTGCGCACCATAAGAACGATCATAGAGGCGGTTCCACCGCTTGATCGTTCTTTTAGGTGGTGGGAGGGGACATCCCCCCTCCCGCCGCCATCTGGTGCTTCTCTGGACTCTCCCGTGCCATCGGGGGCCCGGAGAAAGAATCGTCCAGCGCCGGATAGGAAGCATAGAGATGAGTGGTGACATCTCTATGACTGTTGGAGGCCCGGGCGCGATGTGATGATGTCACGCCCGGGTACTTGTAAGCAAACAAAGTCACAATTGCGGCTAGTAATCATGAGATTGGTGAATTTTTTTCACAATCTCATTCTTTCCAGGCTGGAGGAGAAATGCGGTGTCTTATTGACCCTGCATCTCTCCATAAAGACGACCTGTCACCAGGGGCGGACTGACCATTGAGGGACTCGGGCACTGACCGAGGGCCCCATGCCACAAGGGGGCCCCATCAGGGATGCCAGGATCTTTAAAACCAGGGACAGTATGTAAAAATCTGTGTTTTTTTTACATCTGTCCCTGATATTTCCAAAACCTACATACTTTTGATGTGAACATCCTGAGATTTTAGCTGCGCCGCCTCTGTACTGCCACCTGGTTGGTGGCCGTCTGTGGCCCCATAATCTTCTATTGCCCGGGGGCCACATGAGTTGTCAGTCCACCCCTGCCTGTCACGCACTATTCCTATTACAAGGGATGTTTACTTTCCACTGGCATCAACAATAGGATACTATTTTTGCCACTGATACCAACAATGGGGCACTAATCCTTTAACGACACCATAGATTTTGCACTATTCCTGCCACTAATACCAAAGAAGGGGCATTATACCTTCCACTGACACCATACATGGAGAATTATTCATTCCATGGATACCAATGATGGGGCACTATTCCTTCTACTGACACCAACGATGGGGCATTATTCCTTCCACTGACATCAACAATGGGTCAGTATTCCTTACACTGACATCAAAGACGGGGCACTATTTCTGCCACTAATACCAAAGATGAGGCATTATTTATTCCACTGACACCAATGATGGGGCACTATTCCTTCTACTGATACCAAAGATGGGGCTTTATTCCCTTCACTGACACCAACGATGGGGCACTATTCCTGCCACTAATACCAAAGATGAGGCATTATTTCTTCCACTGACACCAAAGATGGGGCACTATTCCTTCTACTGACACCAAAGATGGGGCTTTATTCCTTTCACTGACACCAACGATGGGGCACTATTCCTTGCACTAACACAAAAGATAGAGCACTATTACTTCCACTGACATCAGAGATGGGCACTAAACCTTACACTGTCACCAACGATGGGGCAACTAACCTACCACTGATACCAATGATGAAAGCACTAATCCTTCAACTGATACCAAAGAGGGGGCACTATTCCTGCCACTAATACCAAAGATGGGGCACTATTCCGGCCACTAATACCAAAGATGGAGCATTATTTCTTCCAATGATGGGGCACTATTCCTTCCACTGACACCAAAGATGGGGCACTATTCCTGCCACTAATACCAAAGATGTGGCATTATTCTTCCGCTGACACCAATGATGGGGCTCTATTCCTCCCACTAACACCAAAAATGGATCACTATTACTTCCATGGATAACAATGATGGGGCACTATTCCTGCCATTAATACCAAAGATGGAGCATTATTTCTTCCAATGATGGTGCACTATTCCTTCCACTGACACCAAAGATGGGGCACTATTGCTCCCACTAACACCAAAGATGGGGCACTATTCCTGCCACTAATACCAAAGATGTGGCATTATTACTTCTACTGGCACCAACGATTGGACATTATTTTTTCCCACTGACATCGGGACATTTTCTATTCTCAGTGGCCACAGTCCGGCCCCCCTAAAGTCTGTATGGAAGAAAACAGCCCCATGGTTTAGTAAGTTTGGAGACCCCTGCTATAAGCCAAGTAATGTTGTAAAAGAGCACCTACAGTTACATATTTCACCAGCAGGTGGTGCTGTATATTAAGTCACAAAAGAGTCATTTCCAATCAGCCTAAAATCTTGCGGATGAGAAACGCTGGATGTTCAAAAGCTAACAAAAAATAAAAATTTTTAATGACCATGAATTTTCATCTGAAGATTAATTAACCACGTCAGCTCCAGAAGGTTTTACCCACTTCCTGACCAGGCCATTGTTTGCGATACGGCGCTGCGTTGTTTTAACTGACAACTGCGCGGTCGTGTGACGCTGTACCCAAATAAAATCAATGTCATTTTTTTCTCCACAAATAGAGTTTTCTGTTGGTGATCTTTGCTATAAACAAAAAAAGAGCGACAATTTTGAAAAAAAATGAGGCCAATATGTATTCTGCTACATTTTGTTGGTAAAAAAAAAAAAAATCCCAAAAAGCGTATATTTATTGGTTTGCGCAAAATTAATAGAACTACAAGCATGGGATAGATTTAGGATTTTTTTAAGGTTTTTACTAGTAATGGCGGCGATCAGCGATTTTTAGGGGGACTGCGACATTGCAGCGGACAAATCTGACACAAAGTGACACTTTTTGGGGACCAGTGACACCAATACAGTGATCAGTGCTAAAAAAAACTGTATAAATGACACTGTCAGGGAAGGGTTAACTGCGTTCCCTGGGTGTGTTTTCTTACTGTGTAGGGGACGGACAGGGCCGCCATCAGGAATTATGGGGCCCCTTACACAGCTTCAGGCATGGGCCCCCTGGAGCAGAGAACCGGGGAAGGGGGGTGCCTGCCGCCTCAAATTAAGAAGCGGGGGGCTGCCGCCGAAATGAGAAGCGGGGGGTGCAGCCACCGTGAATTGAATTGAGGTCGGGGGCTTTGGGCGACAAACTAAAAAATAAAGGGGGGGATTGCCCTGGGAACCTCCGGAACCCCTTAAAAAACCAAAAAATTATAAAAGAAAAAGTGGGTAGCCATCCGGGGCCCTGGGGACCTCTGAGCTCTTTAATAAAAAGAAAAAAAATATATAAATAAATAAAATAATATTTTTTTTAATAAAAAATAAAAAAGGGGAGGTTGCCACTCGGGGGGCATGGGGACCCTTTAATAAAAACAAAAAAATATATATTTAAAAAAAAGGGGGGGTGCCATCCGGGCCCCTGGGGACCATCAGGCCCCTGGGGACCTCGACCCTTTAATAAAAACAAACAAATATATATATAAAAAATGTTAAAAAATTAAAAAAAGGGGGGTTGCCATCCGGGCTCCTTATAAAAAAAAATTGGTTGCCATCCGGGCCCCTGGGGACCCCCGATCCCCTTACAGGCGTATTGCCTGTACCCCCCTGATGGCGGCCCTGGGGACGGATACACTCGAGGAGGATGGACATCTGTGTTACTGATTAGCAGGAATTACTGATGTCTCTCTTCCTGTCTGACAGAAGGACGATCTGCCTTGTTTACATAGGCAGGCCATCTTTTTTTCTCTTCAGCGAGCGATCACAGGTTGCTGGTGGCCATCGTGGCTGCCAGACCCGCTGATTGGCTCGTGCTGTGTCCAATCACAGCAGTTGAGCGCCTCCGGCAGTGCGTGCACGTGCCCCAGAGCTGTGCACGAGCAATGCATAGTAGCCCATGATGCTTTACCTTTGCAGGGAAATAAAGAGGCAGTAAATCCCATCAGGGTTTACTTCCAATTTAAAATTACTCAAAACTATACTATATTGTCAAAAGTATTGGGACGCCTGCCTTTACACGCACATGAACTTTAATGGCATCCCAGTCTTAGTCCGTAGGGTTCAATGTTCTGATGTTAGATGAGAAGGCCTGGCCTGAAAGTTTTCTATCGGCTCAGAACTCTGTGCAGGTCAGTCAAGTTCCTCCACCCCAAACTTGCTCATTCATGTCCAGTGGCGGTGCGTCCATAATGGGCGCAGGAGCTCCGCCCCCTTCAGTTTGCCATCTTTGTCGTGGGCAATGGGTGACCTTGTCCCACTGGTGTGATGGTCAGACGTTCACAAACCTTTAGTCATATCAGTGCTTTGGGAGAAACACGTTATCATTAATTCTGAAACTGAAACACTGGATGAGAATCCACAATTCTGTATTTGAAATACTATCAGGAAAACATAGCACAGTAAACATTAAAAAAAAAGTATTTTTTTTTTTTTTTTTCTCATACATTTTTTAATAACAATTATAACTCAGAACTGAATTCACAAAAAATACCAATTTGTATCCCTTTAATGGAAACCTGTGCCAAGAGAAAAATAGGGGTGTCATGACTAATCTGTCCTTCTGAAAATGCTATTTGCCTGGCTGGCAAATGATTTAAAAGCCTAATTGATCTTCATGTTTAAATCCGCTAAATATATTCCATGTGCATCAGAACAAAGGGTGTTTTATTAGAAAGCAGCCACAACCTGAGTAGAAAAGCCTATCCCCTGCTAGTAAGCTGTATAGAAGGACCTTTGCTCTTTAGGTGGAAGTTGCTGTATCTCTGCAGAGATCTGACACACCCCTATTAACCACTTCCCGCCCACCATATAGTAATATGACGTGCTGAAAGTGGTTTTGTTATCCTGACCGACACATATGACGTGATCGCGCTGGCGATTGGTGGTGCGGCGTGTTAGTCTGACACACTGCAACTCCAATCTAGGTAAAGAGTCTCTGACAGAGACTCTTTACCACTCTAAGCGGTTATCCAGAGTTGGTGTCTGCGGAAGCAAGGCATATGTATTTTTTACTTACTCTCTCCTGACGAAGTGAATGTTGTTGATGAAACGCGTAGAGAGTTGCTATAATTCTAATAAAGGCGTACACAATACATGCATGCAGTCTGATTTTTGAATATTAGAATGTGGTCGATTCTAGGCAAGGCATCGTAAGGAATCCCCTGTGACAGATATTACTAATCACAGCTGATCAGAGTGTCAACAGGAAAAGCCGTGTATTGGCTTTTCCTCACTCGCGTCTTTCAGATCGGCTGCTCCTCTGACAAGGAGCCCCACCGAGGATGCCCACCCAGGACCACCAGGGGTGACACCAGGACCACCAGGGATGCCCACCACTTGTGACTACCAGGTATGCCACCCATGGCCACCAGGGATACCAATCAATGCCCACAATTGATGCCTGCCAGTGACTCCTTATCAGTAATACTTATCAGTGCCATCAGTGTCTATCAGTGCCACCTATAAGCGCCCATCAGTGCCGCCTATCAGTACCCACCAGTGCCACCCTTCAGTGCCCTGTTAGTGCCAAGTGCCACCTATGAGTGCACATCAGTGCCGCCTATCAATCCCCATCAGTGCTGCATATCATTGCCTATCAGTGCCCATCAGTGAAGCATATTAGTGCCCCTCAGTGCCACCTCATCAGTGCCGCCTTATCAATGTCCATCAGTGCAGCCTCATCAGTGCCCATCAGTGAAGGAGAAAACTTATTTACAAGGTTTTGTAACAGAAACAAAGAAAACTTTTTTTATTTGTTTGGCAGAAAATAAAAATCCTAGATGTAATCAAATACCACCAAAGAAAGCTCTATTCGTGGGAACAAAATGATAAAAACTTTGTTTGGGTACAGTGTTGCATGACCGCGCAATTGTCATTCAAAAAAAGGGAAAGCACTGAAAGCTGAAAATTGGCCTGGGCAGGAAGGGGGGAGAATTCAGGCCTGTATAGCTCTGCAATTAACAAAACTCACATTGCATACTGATTGGAGGGCTGAGCAGGAGATGTATTGGACTTCTGCAGGGAGTCCACTGCTTGCGCACACAGAGGGCAAACATCCTTCTCTGCAGAATGCTGGCTGACGCCAGGCTTTTCTACTCTGTGGCTGCTTTCTAAAGAAAATGAAGTAAAATACTTTGAGCACCTTTTGTTTTAATATACCTGGAATGTATTTAGCGAATTTAAATCAAAAGTCAAACTGTGCTTTAAAGTGATTTTTGAGAAAAAAAATTTGACCCAGCTAACCATTAAAAAAAAAAAAATCGAACAAATGCTCTAAAGGGAAACATTTCAACACAAAATTCCACTAGTGTATAGACAGCAGTCCATGGTAAAAACTAAAATCCCTGCATCTATAGCCACCAACATTCTAACACTAACCTATCTAGCCCTAAAAAAAAAAAAATCAGTATACAGTAAAACCTTGGTTTGAGAGTAACTTGGTTTGAGAGCGTTTTGCAAGACAAGCAAAATGTTTTAATAAATTCTGCCTTGATATACAAGCGATGTCTTGATATAAGAGAATAACAAAAAAGACAGGAGCCTCTAAGTGTAGCAATATGGTCAGGGCTGATCCTAGGCAGGTGCATGGGGTGCAGTGCACCCAGGCGCCACAGAGGTGGGGACACTGAAGCCCCAGAGTGCTCTCCTCCCTCCTCCTCTCCTTGTCCGTGTCCAGAGGCGGATCTCTCCGCCGGTTACCGCCACTGTGTTTCCTGCCCAAGCCCGCCCCCCCCCTCCCCCCTCAGAGGTGGAGAGGGAAGCAGCGGCTGTCTCTGTGTGGAGAAAGACTGGCCATGCAGTGACACCGTTGGGGGGGGGTCCTTGCTTGACGTGTTCTCCTTGTCCGTGTTAAGGGGGAATCTCTTGTGTTTGAGTCGTTGCCATAGAAACGTTTGTAAAGGGGAGGAGTTGGTAAGATGGCAACGGCCCATGTAGGGGCGCCAGAAATATTTCTGCACCCATGGGTCTGTGACCCTAGGATCGGCCCTGAATATGGTTACATTTAATGAAGGTGCAACATTTAGTGACTTATTGCTACACTTAGAGGTGCCCCTCTTCTCTTTTATACCCTGTAAAAAAATGATATACAAGTGCTTTGGATTACAAGCATGTTTCTGGAACTAATTATGCTCGCAATGAAGGCTGAGCTGCCAGCCGTGGCTTCGCTGTGGAGGTGGGTCAACGGAAGCCCCATAGTAACTCTATGGGTGACGTCACTACCCATTCATTTCACAGACGTTGTCGGACATGTACTCAGCAGAGCTTCCGCCACTGGAGATCGGGTCGGATCGCCTGTAGAAAAGGTTTGTATACTGATTTTCTCTGTTCAGGGCTAGATAGGTTAGTGTTATGCCGCGTACACACGCTCGGAATTTCTGACAACAAAACCGTGGATACAGTTCCGACGGATGTTGGCTCAAACTTGTCTTGCATACAAACGGTCACACAAATGTTGTCGGAAATTCGGAGCGTCAAGTACGCGGTGACGTACAACACTACGACGGCACTAGAAAATGAAAAGTTCAATACCAGTCGTGTTAGTAGAAGTTTAGTGATAGAAGATGCGTGCTTTTCAGTCCGTTACAGCGCGACCAATGTGCTCTCTCCATTACCAAACGCTAGTTTTTCCAGACCGATTGTTTTCCGTCTCCTACTTGATTCAGAGCATGTGTGGAATTTTGTGCGGCGGAATCGTCCACACGCGATCAGAATTTACGAGAGCAAATTTTGTCGTCTGAAAATTTAAGAACCAGCTCTCAAGTTTTTGTTGTCGAAATTTCGACAGAAAATGTCCGATGGGGCCTACACGCGGTCAGAATTTCCCACCAAAAACTCCCATCGAACATTTGTTGTCAGAAATTCAGAGCGTGTGTTTGCGGCATTAGAATATTGGCGGCTATTAAAGCAGGGATTTTAGTTTTTGCATGGACTTCCACTTTTAGGGCCAGATTCAGGTAGGAGAGCGGATCTTTATTCTGGAGTAACGTTCGTCATTTACGTTACTCCGGCGAAACTTTAGGAGCAAGTACTGTATTCACAAAGCACTTGCTCCTAAAGTTGCGGCGGCGTAGCGAAAATGAGCCGGCGGAATTGAAATTGGGCGGGTAGGGGGCGTGTATTATTTAAACTAGGCGCGATCCCGCGGCGAACGTACTGCGCATGCGTCGACTGTCAGTGCGCATGCTCCAAATTCTGTCAGTGAAAGTCAATGACGTCAATTCCCATTCACGGACGTTTTACGCAAACGACGTTAAACTTTTTCAATTCGACGCGATCACGATGGCCATACTTAACATAGGATACTCCACCTAGGGGGCATGTTTTTCTTTACGCCACGTATCGCTTACGGAAACGTCGGAAAGTCACTGCGTTGGGCCCGCGTACGATCGTAAATTGCCGTATCTCGCTGATCTACATATTCTCGTCGTAAATCAGCGGGAACGCCCCGAGCGCTCATTTTAAAATTGCAGTTCCGATACGACGGCGAAATACAATTACGCCGCTTGTATATGAACTCAATCCCGGCGTATCTTGTTTTCTGCATACAAAAAACAGAAACGCCGGCTCAAAGTGAGAGTTATGCTGGCGAATCACTGATACTCCAGAGTAACTCTACCTGAATCTGGCCCTTAGTAGATAATTCAGAAGACCAGCATGCACTAGGGTTTTTGAAAGAAGGAGGCCACCGCTAGTATTTGTATCAGCATAGGTTACCTTTAAAGAGGCCCTATCACCCACTCAGTGCCGACTCTCATTTGAAAAATCAAGTTAGAATGACGGGGGGGCGGAGGATATTGGGGCATGATCCCCCTTCCCCCTTGATACATTGGCAGACCCTTCCCTAGGAAAGAAGAGAGCTACAGTTCACAAGAGAAAGTGTAATTAAAATAAAAGAAAGCCAAAGTGAAAAGGAAAGTCCGTTAGCCACGTTATTATCCTTAGGCACGAGGGAGCGATTTTCGTGAGTTACTTCCGCCTCTGGTGTTGCGCTTACGAAATTAGGCGGAACCACTTTGACAGGATTTTTCACATTCTGATCATTCAGCAGGACGAGATACGGCAGCTCCGCCAGATGGGTTTTATTGGACAGGTCGCTGTTGCAGAGGTCTTCTGAACAGCAGGATCCTATCATCTCGATGGTCACGCTCCCGTAGGTTAGAGTGTGCTTACCGCAGTGGTATCTCGTGGAGCAGCTCTTGAGTGGTATGGTTGTTGTTTCGTTACCTGGACAGAAGAAAAAAGTCCATCGTTTAGTCACTGAAGGTCTGAGAGAGCAATCACTTGTGTCCGATTCAGACATCTGGTCTACAAGTTACTTGTACTAAGAAAACAGAATCATTTACCCAGGGCTTCAGCAGGAACGTGGGGGAACGCAGTTCCGGCACCTCCAGCTCTGAATGTATGTAATGGTGCTCGAAGGTGGGTAGGGGGTGGAACCAAGAAACGGTGCTCGGAGGTGGGTAGGGGATGGAACCAAGAAACGGTGCTCGGAGGTGGGTGCGGAGTGGAACCAAGAAACGGTGCTCGGAGGTGGGTGCGGAGTGGAACCAAGAAACGGTGCTCGGAGGTGGGTAGGTGGTGAAACTAATGAATGGTGCTTGGAGGTGGGTAGGGGGTGGACACAAGAGGTGACTCAGAAGGAGGGAGTTCCTGCACCTATTCTCTGAGAAAAAAAGCCCTGCATTTACCATTTCTGACCTCCTTTGGGAAGCAATGGTTGACTGGCTAATTAAATGCCTTCTAGCTTGTCAGTCAGTACCTGGCCACACCCAACTGTTCTGGATTGACAGCTCTGCTTCTATTGCTAAAACCCTCCCACTGTGAGCTGCAATACCTGGGTGGGAATATATGAGATACATATGAAGGAGGATTTGTCTCATTCAAGGCTTACATAAGGCTTGTGTATCACATAGTAACTCATACAGGAGCCTTTGCATGTACTGTACTTTAACACTGAATTCCAGGTATGGCAATTTGATCCAGCTTCGAAGCTATTTTTGAATATTCCCTTGATCACCCACAGCTGCTAAGGACAGTGAGAGTAGTGATGAGCGGAATACGCCATATTCGATTTCGCATTGGCGAAAATTCGCAATTTTTTTTTTTTTTTTTATAAAATATCACGAATATTCGATATTTACGAATATTCGGTATATTTTATATAAAAAAAAAAAAAAGCGAAATTTCACATATGCGGTCGCGAATATTCGTTAATATCGAATATTCGTGATATTTTATAAAAAAAATTGCGAATTTTCGCCAATGCGAAATTTCGCTAATGCAAAATCTCGCGATTTTTATTTTTTTATAAAATATCACGAATATTCGATATTTACGAATATTCGCTATATTTTATTAAAAAAAAAAAAATGCGAAATTTCGCTATTTTGCTAATTTTTTTGCGAAATTTATTGCGAAATTTGAAAAATACGAATATTCGAAATAGCGAATATTCGCCGCGATATTCGAGATATTCGCGAATACTCGAATATGCAATATTCGTAGCAAATATTCGCAATGCGAATATTCGTGAGCAACACTAAGTGAGAGACCTGGAGGAGAGGTGGCTGAGCTGTGGGCTGTCTTCCCTCTGCCAACTCCATTGCCCTGTGTCTCAAACTATGTGAACGGGAGTGACCCACATCTGTGGTTAAGGAAAGAATTCAATGCACCTCCCTATGTTATGTGAGATTTCAGTACTGGCCCTCTGGCGTCACTCCAATCAGAACACAGGAGTTTGGGGGTTCACTGCATCATCTCTCTCACATATAGGAATGCGTTGAGCTACTAAGGGTGGAGGTATTACAACATGCCTCCAACCACTTAGCATAGAAAATTACAATAAGGATCAATAGGTAGAACTGCATTAAAGATTCCAATACACTTCTCTATGCAAGTGATTATCAGTACGGGAACCCAGGCGTCACTCCAATCAGAGAACAGGAGTTTGGGGGTTCTCTACATCATATCATTTAACATAAGTGAATGCGTTGGGCCACTAAGGGAGCAGGTATAAAATACCTACAACCTTTAGCATGAAAATACTAGAGCAAACATGTTCAGTAAATTTGGGTGTGAGCCCATATACTTTTAACAACTTATGTCAAGCACGTAGCAAATAAGAATACCGTAGGCAAGTAATATTTGCATAAGAGAGGCAAGTATAGCTCAGCTGATTTGAGAGTGTATGTCCCTTTAAGATATTCCACAGCAGTCACTGAAGATACACTACTTAATCCCAAGCAGTAGGTTAGTATTAAAGGGGTGTTCCAGCCAAATTTAGTGTTTATTAAAAGTCAGCAACTACAAAAAGTGTAGCTGCTGGCTTTTAATAAACACACACTCACCTGCTCCACGATCCAGCGACGCGCCGGCCGGGGCTCCGCTCCTCTCCCCCCCTTCGCCATCCGGTGTCTTCATCCTAAGTGTGGGCACCCGACCGTGACAGCCTTCGGCTTCATGGCCGGGCACCCACTGCGCATTCGCGAGCGGCGCTGCGCTCTCCTATTGGACAGGTGATCGCATGGGACCTGTCATGTGTCCCATGCGATCGCCTACAGGGAGGGGCTGCTGTAGGCGATTAAGCTTAATCGCCTAACCAGCCCCTCGGCGGAAGGAGGAAGTGGGACAGGAAGTCCCACTCCTCCTGTAGCCCCCACTCCCCCCCCAAAAAAATGACATGCCAAATGTGGCATGTAAGGGGGTGAGGAGTGGGATTAGCGGAAGTTCCAATTTTGGGTGGAACTCCGCTTTAAGTACTTGTTTAAAGCAATATATGAAGCAGATAATTCTAGAGCAAGTGACATGATTGCCACTTATCCATTTGCAGAGCATGAGTGTTGTAGTATCTTAGCAGCAAGGGATTCTGTAGTGCAGGGTCTCGTGAAGGAAGATATCTTTAGGGTATTCCCAGCAATGGCAGCATGACAGCGTGGGTCCAGCTATGGGATGAGCTAAATGGTGGTAGGGATCCAGCGTGGCATGATGTCAAGCTTGGGGAAAGATGGTACCAGTAGCTTGTAGCGTGGCCGGCTATGGCTGATAATAATAGAACAGCATGTTTATAGCGGAAAGGCATGTGTGCCGAATAGAGCGTGATTACGCCGTGCCAGGCTGGAACGTGGCGCCGGGCGATGATGTCATCGTGCGGTCACCGTATGCGTTCCAGCGAGGAACGCAATATGGCGAGAGAGAAGCCGTTAACACCCTGGGATCAAAGCAGCCCTGTATCTGTAGCAGTGGGTCTGTGTGAGTCTGGCTGCACAGTTTTCCTCACTCCTGCCCCACCCCTTCCTTTTGATGGCCATTGCTTTCACCAATCAGCGGCGTGAGGGGACATACTAAAGGTACCGCTGTGCACAATGGGACATATCATTTTTAAGAGGACATGTAAGAGACTCACTGGCCATAGTGCAACTGAAACACTGAAGGGCACACAAATGTGCAGGTGCGGCCCTGCAGGAAGCCCATCTTGCTGCGAACAGGCACGCTCTTATACCACTGATATTGGCGCCAAGTGGCCTATATAAGTGCAACAGCTGTACTAGTTGGGTGCTGTCTGATCTACAGCTCTTCCTGTCTCCGTTCCTGTACTTGACTGCTGTGACTAACCCAGATTGTCCTGACCATGCTTGAATGCTACCTGCCCTGACCTCGGCCTCTCTTTGGATTTTGCTTGCCTCGTGCTCAATTGCCAGCTCCAGTGTTGCTGACCTCTGCCTGTATCCTGACCCTTCTCCTGCCTGCTGTCCATGCCTGTACCTGACAGTCTTTTACTGACCTAGCTCCTTTGACTGCATATCTTGTTACCTGTCTGCTCTGCTCTATACGTTACTTACCTATTTCTTGCTGGTCTTCCACCTGCCACGTGTCACCAGTCTACTCTGCACCTGTTACCATTAACCTGCCAGCCAAGCAACTGCCAGCCTGCTGTTTGCCATGTTCCAGAACTATTGTTCCTGCTGCCATCTGCCTGTGTTCGCCATCTTATCCGTTCCTGACAAAGCACCTGCACTTCATCTGTGCAGGTCTGCTGGACACTCTACAGGCCCTTGTACCTCTCTGCACTCCAAGGGCCACTATCTCATTAACAGTGGTCCATGAGCTGGAGCTGTAAGAGAAGCCTTCCTCTGCACAAAAGGCTCTATCATCAGGTATGTGACAGGACTGTTGCCTTGCACAGGGATGGCTGCAAACTACAAATCCTAAAAGACTCCAAGGCACAGGAAGGAAAGAGAGAGGGAATTTGTACTATACTGCCCAGGAAAGTTTTGGACTTTTTGGTGTCCAGTGCCTAGAGGCTAGACCATTAGGCCCCATACACACGATCGGACATATCCGATGAAAACGGTCCGCGGACCATTTCCATCGGATATGTCCGATCGGGAGTTTGATCCGATGGCGTGTACACACCATCGGATCAAATTCCCCGCCGCCGTACGGCGCGGCGACGCGGCGGTGACGTTGACGCCGCCGCGTCACCGCCACGTCACCGCACCAGGAAGTAAAACACTTCCGCGCATGCGCCAAATCCATTCGGCGGCGGCGCGGCGGCGGTGGGGGACGACATGTCTGCTGGTAAGTGTACTAACCAGCAGACATGTCGGGCGGACAGATTCCACCGGATGGATTTCAAAGCATGCTTTGAAATCTGTCGGGTGGAGAAATCTGTCCGCTAGCCCATACACACGAGCGGAGATGTCTGCTGAAACGGTCCATCGGACCGTTTTCCAGCGGACATATCCCCTCGTGTGTACGAGGCCTTAGAGGAGCTTTACCACTCACTCACTGGAGGCCAGGCCGGTGGGGAACCTGATCTGGGGACTGAGAGACACTTTGTGCAGCATTGCCACCTGCACCATTGCCACAAACTGGAGTGTTCATCCTCCATCTGCCCATGCTGCTGCATGTTGGACGTTTCGGAGAGAGATTGAGGTTGCCCATTCTGCTGCAGACATCCACAGCTGTCCCATTGGGACTGTTGAGAAGGCTTGGAAGCCCATTGTTTACACTTTTATCAGAGACTGAGTTGCTGACTACAGGATTCTAACCATGATTCACACAGACCGCATCTGTATCAGCCTTATACAACACTTCTATCAAAACTATACTGCACCCATACCACAATTTTACTGAACTATCACTGTTTCTGATCCGTATCTCCAAATATTCAGTGCAAAGACCTTACCACTCCTCTTTAATTGTATGCAGGTTCATCAGGACTGTCGTTAAGTGCACCAATGTTCTTAATGGGCCCCAACAATAGCCAGTAGAAGAAACGTCTTAAGAATTGCCATTGTCATGTTACCTGTCCACAAATCCACCTCCGTCTCCCTATACCCATTTTTGTTATCTCAAATACTGACAGTGCTTACCAGACTGTCTTAGGTTTAGCATAGCCACCATTAGTGCACTCTGGCAGTTTAGCTCCAGTGTTTTATAGATCAAGTCGTATTGCTGCTCACTGCTGCACTTCAGGTGGCATTGTTAGGCCCCGTACACACGGCCGAGGTTCTCGGCAGAAACCAGTGAGAAGCCGCTGGGATCCTCATTCTGCCGAGAACCTCGGCTGTGTCTACACTCTCGGCGAGCATCCCGTCGGGAAAGCCGCCGAGAGAAAATAGAGAGCAGGTTCTCTATTTTCTCGGCGGCCCGTCGGGATTAATAGCTGGTCGCCTTTCCTGACGGGATGGTCGCCGATTCTGACGGCCGGCCGAGAACCTCGACGGGCGGAACGATGTGTTCCGCCCGTCGAGGTTCTCATACGTGTGTACGCCACCTCACTGTTATGCTGAACTGGATGGCAAGCGTCATTTTATGCCCGGTCCTCATTGGTACTTACTCTGTATACTAAATTGTAATATTGCTACCAATTATTTTCTTTGCTTGCAACAATATATTACGTTTGCTTTTACTAGTTGGCGCCTATTTATTGAAATAGCCTTATTGCTGTGTAAATAGTGTAACGGTCAGTGGTTTTATGTAATATTGTGTATTAGTGCATCAGCCTGGTGTGTAAGAGGGGCTGAGGTCTTTAAAAAGTTCAAAGCATGAAGGACCCATCTTAATCAGTGGCTCCTTGGTGGTTGCCCAGTATTTCAGGCCTACTATTAGCACAACAGTGTCTCTCTGAAAATAATGTAACAAAGAAGTCTGTAAGCTAAGCCAATCCCAAATCAAAGGCATTGTGTAATGTAATATTCCAGTGTGGGAGCTTTAGACCTCAGAGGCAAAAAATGTTGGCTGCAGTTGGGTTTAAATAATTCCTATTCTGCATTCTTTAATTAAATCAATGTTTACCTAGAATGAAAAACATACTTACCAGTGGATATGGTGAGATTTCCATCAAAGCAGTGGTTGTACGCATTGTAGCATTGCTTTACAGGAGCGCTGGATGGCGAACACTCTGCTTTAGGCGTTCCTACACAGCTGTAGCATTGGTCATCGTTAGGTAATTGAGTTATATTATCTGCATAGAGATACAACACAATAAGATAATTTGGGATTTTGTTCCAAGAACACAAATGTGAGATATTTCAATGTTTAGTACTCAGTGAGCCAAAATTTAGAAATAAGGTTATCAGGCAGAAAGATTTTTTAACCGAGGAACCAGCCAAACAAGCTGAAAAAGGTTGGTATTTGTGATGTTTCATGTTGAGGTTCAGGACTCAAGTCCTGCGGGAACGCGTGGGAACGGAGTTCCTGCACTTTTGTCACAGCAGGAACGCAGTTCCCTTTGCAGGACTAGAGCAGCCGAGGGCAGCCGAGCCACCCGAGACAATCCTTCACTAAGCGGCGATGCCTAGCTTGAGTCACTGTCAGGGGCAGGTGTACCTTAGTAATCCTTTATGTTACTGACCGCTTCCTTATATGGATTAATCGGGTAGTGTTCCGGGTATTCCGTTACTTTCTCGATGCCGCAATGTCCCCTGGGAGCTTTTGTCATTGTTCCCAGGAGACATTGCGGAGATCTGCAGCAGGTTATCGTGGGATTTAGAAAGAACCTGCTTCTAGAAAAAAACATGCGGTTTAGTAATTATGCATATGAGCGTATCATTTATTTATTTTTTGGTGGGGGAGTGGATCTTGGGTGGGAGTTCCCACACTTTTTTCCCCAGGACTTGACCCCTGATGAGGTTGCCAAGATTGGACAGCTGTGGAAGCATATTTATTGTATTGTATAAATGGAACTACAGCTACAGAAGCTTAGGAATATAGGGCATCCTACTTGAGTTGGATCATCCATGAATCATTGTGGACAACAGCCTGTTAGATGTCCAGGAGCCCAAGCTACAATCGTTATCCTCCTGCAGCAAACCAGTGAGAGAACCTAATTGTTCAAACTGGTGGTTGGTTTCCAATGGGACCAAGCAAGTGCAAACAATGCATTATAGGTGGCTTCTTTGCAGGGGCGGACTGACCATTCGGGCACTCGGGCACTAGGGGGCCCCATGCCACTAGGGGGCCCCATCAGGGTTGCCAGCCTCAGTAAAACCAGGGACAAGGGACAGTATGTAAAAATCTGTCTTTTAAAAAAAATCCCAAGATTATAGCTGCCCCCCCTCTCCAGTACCATTTCAGTGTGTGTATTCTGTGTGTGTGTGTATACTGTGTGTATATTGTGTATGTATACTGTGTGTGTATACTGTGTGTGTGTGTTTTGTGTATGTATACTGTATGAGTGTGTATACTCTGTGGCCCCATAATCTATTGCCTTGGGGCCCCATAATCTCCTATTACCAGAGGGCCCCATAATCTCCTATTACCTGAGGGCCCCATAATCTCCTATTACCTGAGGGCCCCATAATCTCCTATTGCCCGGGGGCCCCATAAGTTGTCAGTCCGCCCCTGCTTCTTTGTACTTATATTTCTATTATTGTCAGGCATAGGGATCTGGAGCAGCCAAAGCTGTTATCATGCCTAGGGTCTCACTCTCATTCTGTCGTACTCTTTCTATCGGTTGCCACAAAGACTGATTCTGGCCCATTAAAAAAGAACCAATGACGATTGTACTTATGAAAGAAGTTGCATAGTCAGTCTAAAGGTATATAAAAAGCCAAACCTTTTTTGGCCTCTGTCGGGATTTTCTGCTAGTGTGAATGGGCCCTCACAGCTCATCTTTATTGGAAACAGCTGCAGAGAAGGACCCTTCGGCCCCTTTCACACACGGCAGATGCCAGCAGTGGATCCGCTTGCTTAGCAGGGAATATCTCCACTGATTCCTACTGAGCAGGCAGATGACAGGTCTGTGTTCACTCCACTGATGCAGAGCAGACACAGACACAGCCTGCTGTTCTCTATTGGGGCAGCCGGAAGGAAACGGACAGCCTGTCTGTTTCCATCCAACTGTCGTCCAATCCTAAAGTCTGGACAAATGGAAAACAGATCCACATCAGTCTGCTTTAGCAGACCAGACTGCATCAGATGCCGGCGGGTGCCAGCAGAAACATGTTCGCTGACATGCGCCGCTCCATACAGAAGAATGGAGGTTCCGGTCGGGTCCATCAGAAAAACAAACAGGTGGACCTGATCGGAATGTCTATGTGATTGGGGCCTTACTCTCTGTGTGGAAGCAGTGATCCCTCTGCAGAGGTCAGGCATGCCAGCTGGAGCTCGCCAACCAGCAGACAACATAAGCTTTGCTGATTGGAGTGCTGCAGCTCTGACTCAGCAGGGGGGCATATAGAACCTGTGCATAGAGACCACTTATTTTCAGACAGAGAGCATGGGCTCATCTCTACCACATGCTGGCAGAGGACAGGTTTTTCTACTCAGACTTGGCTGCTTTCTAAAGAAAATGAATTGTAAGACCATGCTTACCTTTTGATTATGTGTATTTGCAATATACAGTGGAACCTCAGATTACGAGCATAATCCCATAACAAGTCTCAACGTACTCTCAAAGATAATGGAAAAAGTAGTGGTACAACAGCTGCAACAGCATCTAGATACCTACAAGCTACTTGACCCATTGCAATCAGGATTCCGGCCCGGACACGGGACGGAAACAGCATTGCTGAAAGTATGGGACGATGTTCTCAAGGCCGCAGACGAAGGAGAATCTTGTCTTCTAGTTCTGTTGGACCTAAGTGCCGCTTTCGACACTGTAGACCACAATCTGTTACTGACTCGGCTTGCGGAAGTAGCCAGAGTCGCAGAAGGCGATTTATCTTGGTTCTCCTCTTTTCTGGAAAACCGATCGCAAACGGTGAAGTTAGGACCTTTTACGTCTGAAAAACGCACAGTAACATGCAGAGTCCCTCAAGGATCGCCTCTGTCACCAGTGCTGTTTAACATATATCTTCGTCCTCTCTTTGAGATTATCAGCAGCCAAAAACTGCTCTACCACTCATATGCAGATGACACGCAACTGTATTTCCGCATCTGCAACAGTCAGGATCACCACCTCAATCTAGAGACATGTCTCTCTTTGATAGAGGACTGGATGACAAAGAGTTATCTTAAACTCAATGGAGCGAAAACAGAACTTCTCCTGTTTCACGCCAAGCGCAGGAATCAACTTTCAACAGCGTGGACCCCCCCGCCTATTCTGGGCAAGCTCATCACCCCTAGCGCCAAAGTCAAAAGCCTAGGGGTCATTTTTGACTCCTTTATGACAATGGACGCACAAATAGGGTCAGTAGTCAGCGGATCTCACCATCTACTGCGCCTACTACGCAGACTCACTCCGTTCATCCCTAAAGATGATTTAGCGGTCGTGGTGGGAGCAATTGTAAACTCCAGGCTGGATTATGCAAATGCCCTTTACCTCGGCCTCCCCAAGTACCAAATCGCTCGTCTGCAAGTCGTTCAGAATACGGCCGCCAGACTTGTGACTGGGAAAAAACCCTGGGAATCCATCTCACCATCACTGAGAGCCCTTCATTGGCTGCCAGTCAAAGACAGAATTGCTTTTTTTTTTTTTTTAAAGTGTATTTTGTGCGTGAACTCGAGAGAGAGGAGCCGGACTGCAGGAGTTGGGAGTAGGCAGACCCTCCCCCCGGAGGCAATCGCCATCCTTCTCCATGCCCCCGGTGGCAATGGCGGGTGTGAGGGGGGGCCTGCTCCACCCGCCCTACCTGCTCCACTTGGGAGCCCAACTGGGGCCCAACAGGACCCCATCAGGGCAGAGGGACTCCCCCTATGAGGGAGTGAGGGGGCCCGACCCACCAAGCCAGCCCCGTAAGTCCTTCGCCTCTCTTTAGGAGACCGCATGGCCAAAGTGCGTGCGTATTATACCAATTTTTTGTGTGCGTGCAAGTGTGGTGGTTTTTGTGGGGGGGGTGGGCGTACTAAGCACAGGCGTACCTTGCATAGCACACCCACCGGGAGCCGGGCTGAGACCACCAAACTCAATTCACATGTAGCCGAGACCGGGATCCGAACCCTTGGCTGCAGAGGTGAACAGCTTGTCAGCGCAGTGCCAATCACGTTGAGCCACCACAGCTCCATTGCTTTTAAAGCTCTCTGTCTTACGCATAGATGTGTCCATGGGAATGCCCCTCTTTATTTATGCGAAATAATAAAAGCGCATAATCCCAATCGCGTTTTGCGATCCACGAATCGGAACCTGCTCCAGGTTCCGAAAGCCAACTTCAAGTCCAAAGGAGAAAGAAGATTCGCGATCCAAGGTCCCAGACTATGGAACGCTTTACCAACCAGCATTCGGTTGGAGGAGAACCACCTAGCATTTAGGAAAAAGGTCAAGACTTCTCTCTTTTGATATCAAAGGAGACAGGAACAACAAGCGCCCAGAGGCGATTCAGTTCGCATGTGCCGCGCTATACAAGTTTTCATTCATGCATTCATTCAATCCATTCCAGGAGAATGCTCGTAATCCACAGTACTCGCATATCAAAGCGAGTTTCCCCATTGAAGTCAATGGAAACAAAAATAATTTGTTCTGCATTAACTTCAATGCATGCAATACCGCAATACCACATGTGGCCAGAGGTGGGGGGGTGCCGGAGAGACATTGAAACACGAGGAAAGGCCCCAGGATAGCTCGGCTGACCTCGGCAAACCTCGGGAACGGACAATTTAGCTATGGTCATAATTTTACAATGTTGAGTGTATATGAGGGTAGCCTTCATTGCTCAATGGTTCTGCCCAAGTCATGTAATGTACATAGCAGGGTAAAAATGGTTGGCTCACTTTTATGACAAATTCTACAGAGAATGCTTGTTAAAATAATTACCATCAGGGGCAAGGTTGTAGTGTTTCAGGTCCATGTTGGTGTTGCACAAGCTAGTGTTGCATTGGCTAAGTTGCATATATATGGATAATCCGTAGGATATTATGTTTTTTTCCAGCATAGTGGGACCACCAACGCCACAGCCTTTACTCAGCACAACATGGTTGTCATGACCTATTGAACAAGAGAACTTTATTAATACGATGACATATTAGCCAGCCATGTTATAAGGATTTCATCAGCACAGGGCGGCTATTGGTATTATTAAATAAAAGATGGCTGTCATGACCTATTGAAAATTAAAACTTTATTACTACAATGATATACGACATAAGTATAACCACAACCATTTCTGAGTCCAGCTGTCAAAACTCATTGAATCTTTATTAGAATACTGTACATACAGGTTGTAATATGGAGAGTCTGAGATCACCAGTCAGCTGCTTGTAAAAATGAATAGTCTTTATTGGTCTCTCAAAACAAGCAAATACAAGTAGCTTTCCTCAGCAAATGTAAAGGCAAACAACCCATAGTCCTGGTATAATTCGGGTAAAAAAAATGTCTCACCACCAGTATACCGGTCCCACACTTAGGGTTTAGTGTTCCCATCCATTGCAAGATATATAGACTGTATATTACAACCATAATGACACCACTTCTTGGCAGAGCCATGCCCATGTTTAAGTATATCTAAATCTAAAAACTAAAATATAATATATTGTAGCCCATCAGTCCTTACATGTGGTGGCTGCATGAATTTTCTACTACTACTTTACATTTTCAGCACAGAAACAAGCCTGTTGATCCTAAATGAAATCTAACATCCTTGTAACTTTCTGTGCACTTAACTGAATATTATCAATGTTTCAGCAGTAAATCACACACAAGCAGCCAGAATATTCACAGGACTCCATCCAATCCCTGGGAGGTGTACCCAGAAGGCGGTGAGAGCTCATAAATAGGCAGAGTTCCTGGAGTCAGTCCTGCTGGAGGATCCCCATGTGCAGGAACTCTGCCCCTGGGGGATATTTCTGGAAGGATCCATCAGAAAGAAACCAAGCTCCCAGCTAGGCTTCGCTGGGGGGGGTCTGTTCACAAGCTTAAGTCCAGGCATTAGGTTGGGTCTGGAGAAGCTCACTGGAGAGAGCCAGGAGAAAGTTAGCGCAACAGGTGCAACTCACAGGAAGTGACAAGGACACTGTATTTCTGTCAGAATCAAAAGATATTTCCTGTATTTTCTAAAAATGTTTGCTTGAAATGCATCGATCACATCTAAGGACTGTAAGCTGCAACATTTATGTTCTTGGGTTTAGTTATAATTTAAAAAGGAAACCAATGTAGTAACCATACCTAAGGACAAGTAAGGTGCAATATATAAAATATTTATTTTAAACACAAGAAGGAAGAATTTGGATTTTTAAGGTCCAAAAATAAGGTGAAGTGGTATCAACTATACTATATAAGATTTTTTCTATTTAAAGAACAAATAAAACATTCTTAAAAGATAACAATTGGCAAGTGCAGCCACTGGAATCCAGGGACAAAATGCAATTTTTTTAGAAATAAACATTGGCGTTTTTTAGACAGCATTAGTCCCTGCAGAACTTTGCGTTTCAGGTCCTATGGTCACCTATAGCACATATTTTTTTCTGATGCGGATAGACACCCTTTGTGGTGATTTTACTAACAACTCAAGAGACCTAGAAGGCTTGTACCTCTAAGGCCGCGTACACACGATCAAACATATCTGCTGAAACTGGTCCGCAGACCAGTTTCAGCGGACATATCCGATCGTGTGTAGGGCCTAGCAGACAGGCTTCCAGCCTACAAAAGTTTTAAAGCATGCTTTAAAACTTGTCTGCTGAAAAGCTGTCTGTCGGATATGTCCGCTGGTTAGTACGCCTAACCAGCGGACCGAAATCTCCCGCATGCGTCGAATGGATTTGACGCATGCGTGGACGTATTTTACTTCCTGGTTTGGTGATGTGGCGGCGTCAACGTCACCGCCATGTCACCGCGCTGTCTGTCCGCGGGGATTTTGGTTTGATCGTGTATACACACATCAAACCAAAACATCCCAGGAGACATGTCCGATGAAAACGGTCTGTCGGACCGTTTTCATCGGATATGTCTCCTCGTGTGTACGTGGCCTAATTGGACAGCATCCCCTGAAGAAGCCTGACATATGGGCGAAACATGTTGGGAACTTTGTACTTACCAATTGTTATCTTTTAACAATTTTTTAAATGTTCTGTAAATAAACAATTTCTTATATACTATAGTTGATACCACTTCACCTTATTTTTGCACCTTAAAAATCCTAATTCTTCTTGTATTTAAATTAAATAAGGGATGTGATGCTAATATCAAGTTGGTTTTCCCGTGGTCATAAAGTCTCTTTTCCATATGAAAATGTTAGTTTTGATTTTAGATACATTTTAAATATGCCTGCTGAAAGGGTGAGGTTGTGGAAGTTAAGTATCATTTATAAGCCTATATTCACAAAGCACTTACACCGACGTATATCTAGATACGCCGCATAAGTACAAATATGCGCTGCCGTATCTGTGCGCTGTACCCACAAACATAGATACGCCTAAAAACTGACTTCATCCCACCGACGTAACTTGCCTATGCCAGTGTAGAGTGGGCGCATATTTACACTGGACGCATGTGGCTTTCCCATTGATTTTCTATTCATATATGCAAATGAGGGAGATACGCCGATTCACGAACGTACATGCGCCCGGCGCATTATTCAAGCGGTTTGCGTAAGTTTTACGTTTCGGCGTAAAAAGTTATTCCCCATAAAGGAGGCGCAACCCATGCAAAGGTATGGACCAGGGAACGAACGCTGTCGAATTTAACGTAGTTTACGTTGTACGTGAATAGGGCTGGGCGTAGGTTATGTTCACACCGTAGGCAGTGATTCGACGTATCTTAGGCAGTTGTTTCAATGTGATTGTGAGCATGCGCACTGGGATGCGGCCACGATACGACGCATGTGCAGTTAGTTCTAAGTACTTGTCTGGCACTCAGCACATCATTTTCATGGGGTCACGCTTCATTACCATGGATCACGCCCACTTCCAGCCCACTTCCACCTACGCTGGCTTACGCCTATGAATATACGCTACGCCGGCGCAGAGTTGGGAGCATTTGCTTTGTGAATTCCATGCTTGCCTCTCCGCGCTGCGCCGGCGTAGCATAAAAGAGATACGCTATGGCGGCATATATATGCGCCGATGTATGTGAATCCGGGCCATAGTGATTATCTGAGATGTTGAATGACTGCATGAGCCGATCAAACTCTCTATGCGCCGATCAAACTCTCTAACTACCAGTCTCTACTACAGTGGTAACAGGTGCAAAGGCCTCATTCAGACCTCAGCATTTTGTAGATTGAAGCTCCAAAAATGTCAACATCCAGAGTCGCATGGTTTTCAGCTGTGGCAGTTTACACCCAAGCATAGTGTCGCTTGGAGCTAGAAAAAAAAGTACATGAGCTCCTTTTGAGCTTCAGGCGTTTTTGGACCCAATATAATTTATTGTGAGAGCCTGAAAAACACATGAAAAAATGCATATCATGTGGTTTTTACCTTAGTAAACGGAAGACCTGCAAAATGACTAAGGACACTAACCTCAAATGGTAATGCAGCCTTAAACATTTAGGGCTCATTTACACCGTCTGTGAAAAGTGTTTTTTGGAGGAATGCCCTTCAGAGAGCAGCAAGAGTCAGCTCACAGGCTTAAAGTGATTGTAAAGTCTTGTTTTTTTTTCTATTAAAATAACAAACTACCTGCTCTGTGTAGTGGTTTTGCACAGGGCAGCCCGAATCCTCTTTAGTGCTCCTGGCCCATCCCTCCTGTTGAGTGCCCCCACATCAAGCAGCATTCTATGGGGGCACCTGAGCTGAGCTGAAGCTCTGTGTGTCCATTCACACACAAAGCTGCAGTTCGGCTACGCCCCCTCTCTCTCCTGGTTGGTTACCTGAGTTTGATTGACAGCAGCGGGAGCCAATGGCGACACTGTTGCGTCTCAGCCAATCAGGAGAGAGAGAGTGCGAGAGAGCCGATTCACTCATGGACATCGCTGAATAGATATGGGGCTCAGGTAAGTATTGGGGGGGGGGGGCTGCTGCATACAGAAGGCTTTTTATCTTAATGCATAGAATGACTGACTGTACAATCACGTTAGGTGGCAGCGGTTGAGGCTGGTAAAAATGCAGCACAACCGTCAATTTTACCACCAACCCAACCACAAATGTAAATTAGGCTTAGCAATTAAATGTTGTTGCATTCCAGTTGCATTCCATTTTTCATTTTTACCTCTTTAACCACTTCCCGTCTGTCCTATAGTAATATGACATCCTCCCAGGATCACGCAACGAGCGAGCCCCGCAGGACGAGCTTCGGGAAAGTCTGTCACCTGCTGTGTCCACTAGACACAGATGAGTGCACTGGGCTGCTGCCACTCACATCAGATCACATGACAATTGTACACTAAGAATGGATCCATTTATAGCCACTCATTGTGTATTATTGTGCTGATCTCTGTGATTGTCACAGTGATCACATGCTACGACCAATCACAGTTTTTTTTTTTTACATACTGTCACCAGTCAGTATTCCTGATCATAGCCACATCAGTTATATGATGCTGCTGTACTGCATCGGTGAAAGTATGGAAAAAAAATTGTGAAAAAAAAAAACTCACTATGCCTCTTACTAAATACCTTGGACTGTCTACTTTCCAAAAAAGTGAAATTTTCGGGTCTCAAGAAATCGCATAGGCTGTCCGTACATCAGGACTGATCAATGTTCAGATATACTGTATATACCATAGTTTGTGGACTCTATAACTTTTCTACAGACTAAATATAATACACTAATTTGGGTTATTTTTACCAAAGAAAGGGGGCAGTATATATTTTAGCCTGAGAAGAATAGAGAAAGATTATTTATTAGCAAAGTTTCATAACAAACCAGAAAAATATGTATTTTTTTAACTTTTTGGTCTTTTTTTGTTTAGCAAAAATAAAAAAAAACAGTAGTGATCAAATGCCACCAAAAGAAAGTTCAACTTGTGTAAAAAAAAATGATATTTCATTTGGGTACAATGCTGAGTAATTGTCATTGAAAGAGCGACAGCACTGATCGCTTCTAATTGGACTGGGCAGAAAGGGGGTGAAAATGTCCGATATTGAAGTGTATAAGTAACACTTATAATATTTGTTCTACATACTTGTCTTTATGGCTGTGATGGTCTCCACACACATGTCATGATCTGGAGGGCAGGAAACATTCACCGCTCTGTCCGGTAAGCAGGACCCTTCTCCTCGATCGATGCAGGTGTAACATTCGATGGTCTCAGCCTGGACGCCTGGTGCATAGGATGAATAAGGAATGTTACTTAAAGGGTAGCTCCATTTTTGTGGGGGGGGGGGGGGGATTTGCAAATAAAAAACAACAGTGTATACAATTGTTGCAGAAGCCATACTGTAATTACATTTTATAAAAATCCTTCCTTTTTTAATCTGCAGCTCTTTCATTTTCTGTAAAATGCAATATGGCAACCTGGAGGCATTTTGTACACAGATGGTGTATGAAATACCCCAGAAATGTCATTTCCTGCTTGTGTGATTGGCTCATTGATTTTCCCAGAGGTCTACACTAAGATACAAGTCAGATTTTGGGCATCCCCTGCAACAAAAATTTCATTTTTTAAGGCAAATTAGGCGGTCGCCTTAGGCCTCGCCCCCACAGGGGCCTCGCGACCGCCTAATTTGCCTAAGGAATTGGTTAGAGAAAATTCTATAAACTGTGAATTCATAGTTCATAGAATTTAAAACACTTAATATATGTAATTTATACAGTTAACTTTTATCGCTTGAATTTTTTTTCCCATTATGGATATGAGTGGGGCCTCATGTCTCAGATTTGCCTAGGGCCTCGCAAAGCCTAGAGCCGCCTCTGAGTACTGATACTTTTTTTCAAGTACTCGCCAATACCGATACCTTTTTTTTTAATGTCATGTGACAGTGGCACATGTGTCAGTATTTTTATTTATTTTTTACAATTTTATTTTTACTATTTCTTGTTATGTTTTTTTTTTACAATCCTTTCTTCTTTTTTAGGGGGGGGGGGGGGTTGGATGGTGTCAGTGTGTTCTTTATTTTAATTTGTATTATTTTTTACAATTAATTATTTTGTATTATTTATTGCATTTTTTTTTCTTTTTAGCCCTGTTGGGGGGCTTTGGTGAGATATCAGGGGTCTTAACATGTCTTTATGGACCTTGCTTTGTGTACTGGTGTGCAGTCATGTTGGAACAGGAAGGTCGCATCCCCAAACTGTTCCCACAAAGTTGGGAGCATGAAATTGTCCAAATGTCTTGGAAAATTGATCTTTATCAACGTATATTGCATTAGGGATAATATTATTATTAATAATAATAATAATAATAATAATAATAATAATATTATCCCTAATGCAATATACAATGATAAAAATCGATTTTCCAATATATTATTATTATTATTATTATTATTATTATTATTATTAATAATAATAATAATATCCCTAATGCAATATACGATGATAAAGTATTTTTATTATTATTATTATTATTATTTAAAAAATAATGTTATCCCTAATGCAATATACAATAATAAAGATACTTTTTTTATACTTTATTATTATAATTATTATTATTATTATTATTATTATTAATAATAATAATAATATTATCCCTAATGCAATATCTAAATTTTTAATGCCTCGTCGAGAAATGTGCTCTGGAGCCTACACACAACCGGCATTTTTCTCGTCATGAAAAACGGCCGTGTGCATGCGGCATAACACTGATGGATGCGCCTTAGAAATCACAGAACATTTTTTTCAATTAAAAAAAATTGAATAAATGGTGACTGTTTAAAGACCCCTTGGCCCACTTATAGTCGTCCTCAAATCCAGTTGCTCTCTTTTTGGTTAGTAAATATGTAAATGTCAAAAAATATAAATAAAAGCATGTAGAATAAAAAAAAATGGAATTCATATACTTCATATTATAAGTACTGCCTGCTGTTATTCGAATGTAACATTTTGCACACTAGTGAACTTATAAAATAGAGGTAATTTCACTGACTGTATGTTATCTAAAAGTCATGTGTAATTGATTTTCCTATAATAGGAGCAAGTATG
>CM056058.1:16590786-16705786 GCA_029574335.1 Rana kukunoris | reverse complement strand
TGTCTACTGTGACCTTTCCTCTATGTCCCTGTCTACTGTGACCTTCCCTCTATGTCCATGTCTACTGTGACCTTTCCTCTCTGTCCATGTCTACTGTGACCTTTCCTCTATGTCCCTGTCTACTGTGACCTTTCCTCTTTGTCCATGTCTACTGTGACCTTTCCTCTATGTCCCTGTCTACTGTGACCTTTCCTCTATGTCCATGTCTACTGTGAACTTTCCTCTATGTCCATGTCTACTGTGACCTTTCCTCTATGTCCATGTCTACTGTGAACTTTCCTCTATGTCCATGTCTACTGTGACCTTTCCTCTATGTCCATGTCTACTGTGACCGTTCCTCTATGTCCATGTCTACTGTGACACCCAGTGCTTGGTCTTAGCACTGGTCATACATTATGCAAATTTCTTTCCTTCAATCAGGTTGAAGATGGTGTAAAAAAAAATGGGAAGGGTGGGTACATCATTGGGTTCATGAGGTGGGCACCCTTCTTTATGGTTGATGAGCTTACTACACCTCAAGAGGACTCAACGGTTATACCCTGAGAGCCAGGTGCATCCCTTCAGTTCCATACCCTCTCTTCCAGTCTCATATTTCAACCCAGTTGTTGTCTTTCCTTTTCATCAAAAAAATATTCTGCTGCATTTGATAAGAATTCTATAAAAAGAAAACCTGAAAGTCCTACCTAAATTTGCCAACAAAAGAAGGTGCTAGCCCATAACCAGGAAAGTAGCCATTTATACATATCACCTCAAAGAAAGGTGGCTAAAAGCCATTAAAGTGGTATTAAACCCACAAACAAAAATGTATTCTATTGCTGTTTACTAATCCCTAATATTGTGGCTGCATTTGTTTTCTTTTTTTAGGCTTTTTTTCCCTTTAGATTCACCTGGTGATCCGGCCAGTAACCAGGGCCGGCTTAAATATAGATTGGACCCTGGGCAAACACTTTCTTGGGGCCCCACCGAACCCACTTATCAACTATTTGTAGGCAGCGTGGGCTGAAGGGGAAGCTGCGTTGGGCCTCACAACATTGGGCCCAGGGCAGCTTCCCCTTTTTCCCTGCGTTAAACACTCAAAGACACCTTTGGACAGCAAAATATTCATCTGGGCAGTGTTAGACGGACTAGCAAATCTAGATAGACTTGATTAAAAAATGTAAGCCAAACTCTAGCCAACACGTTATAAATGGGATAAAGGTTTTACATAAATAAATAAAAACTGATCATATTAAGCATCCCTGTCAGTGGCAAATGGTTTGTCTTAACCTACTAACTGCTACATCTTCAGATATAACGTGTTTAACTGCTTGCCGACCAGCCGCCGCAGTTTTACTGCGGCAGGTCGGCTCGGCTGCGCGAAATCACGTAATATTACGTAATTGTGCATTTCAGCCACTAGGGGCACGGGAGGCCAGGAGGATCACCGCCAGGCACCTGCGATCGCTCGTTACAGAGCGTGAATCGGTAGCTGTGTGTGTAAACACACAGCTCCCGGTCCTTTCAGGGGGAGAAATGACGGATCGCATACAATGTATGAACAGCGATCTGTCATTTCCCCTAGTCAGTCCCACCCCCCTTCACTTAGAACACACCTAGGGAACATAATTAACCCCTTCCTTGCCCCCTAGTGTTAACCCTTTCCCTGCCAGTGACATTTTTACAGTAATCAATGCATTTTTTTAAATCAATAACAGTTTTATTTCGAGATTTTCAATACATGTATACATGCAAGACCATCCTCGTAAGAAACAATTAGTGGAGTGGCCATTAACATATTTGACAAAATCCAGAGCTCTGTCTGAGCAACTATGTGTCCTTTTTTTACGAGGAAGCGAATAGTTCGTACTGAGCATTAGCTACATAAACCAGTTAAGTGCATGGAACGAAATAAACATTTCAGTGCAACAGTGTAATCAATGCATTTTTATAGCACCGATCGCTATGAAAATGCCAATGGTCCCAAAAATGTGTCAAAAGTGTCTGATAAGGTCGCAGTACCAATAAAAATCGATGATCGCCGCCATTACTAGTAAAAAAATATATATATTAATAAAAATGCCATAAATCTATCCCCTATTTTGTAGACGCTATAACTTTTGCGCAAACCAATCAATAAACGCTTATTGCAATTTTTTTTTTAAACGACAAATATGTAGAAGAATACGTATCGGCCTTAACTGAGAATTTTTTTATTTTTATATATTTTTTGGGGGATATTTATTATAGCAAAAAGTAAAAAATATTGTTTTTTTTTCAAAATTCTCGCTCTTTTTTTGTTTATAGCGCAAAACAATAAAAACCGCAGAGGTGATCAAATACCACCAAAAGAAAGCTCTATTTGTGGGAAAAATAGGACGCCAATTTTGTTTGGGAGGCACTTTGCACGACCGCACAATTGTCAGTTAAAGCGACACAGTACCGAATCGCAAAAAGGGGTCAGGTCCTTTACCTGCATAGTGGTCCGGGTCTTAAAGGGACACTAAAGTCAGGAATATTTTGTTTTTAAAATAACAAACATGTTATACTTACCTCCACTGTGCAGCTCGTTTTCCACAGAGTGTCCCGGAAAGCTGTCTTCTGGGGTCCCTCGGCGGCTGTCTGGGCTCCTCCTCGCAAAAGCTTTCTACCTTCATGCGAGGGCGCTCGCACGGTGGAAAGCTTTTGCGAGCTCGCTCCTGTGATACAGCGGCGGCCATAGCCGCCGACTGTATCACTCGTCCCGCCCCCGGCGCGCCGCGTCATCCGCTGTGATTGACAGCAGCGCCAGCCAATGGCTGCGCTGCTATCAATCCGCCCAGCCTAGCCAATCAACGGCCAGGCTGGGAACCAAAGAGGATGACGTGGACGCGCCCGGGAATTTCGAACGGTCAGGTAAGTAAAACGGGGGCTCGGGGGGGGGGGGGGGGGGGGCATGCTGTCAGATTTTTTTTACCTTAATGCATAGGATGCCTGGTAGATAGGTCGCATGTCATAATTCTATGCACCTTTGGTCAACATTTGTAGTACCCAAAATGTTTTTTTTTCTATTAGAAATAACAATTTTGTAGCAAAGTTAGAAAAAATTGTTAAAGTTTCCTTGGATCAAAGTGATATTATGTTTACCTTGCCATGTCCCAATTAATGTCACACTCATTACACGCTGCTCACTCTCAGACCCGCCCTGCTCATCATAAATCTTTTCTCATTATCCACCCATATTTTGATCCTGATTGTGTCTGAAGAGAAGAATTCTGTGTGCTTCCTTTTATAATCCTTGTTTTTCTGGTCTGAGAAAGTTCTCAGCAATCAGAACAAGCTTGGACAAGACCTGATTTCAGGATGTAATGAAATAAATCACCGCGGCATTTCACCATCTCTGACCTAATTTTACCTAGTCAGTGTGTATCACTTTCAAATGAAACTAAAGGGAACCTGTCATAAGAGCTAAAAAGTAGTTGTCATTTCTGATCTTGTTCTATCTGGCTTTTATTTTTCCCCAACCGGATTGTAGGCAGGTGTAGGTTGACTTTCCTACACGTTCCTCTTAGGCCTCTGTACATGTCATCTGGAGAGCAGCTGTCCGATTGGATGCTGATGCCCCAGATGACCTTTGTGGCCATCTTAACCACTTCCATACAGGGCTGGACTGGGACAGAAATTTGGCCCTGGACGTCATCCAGACTGGCCCACTTTGACCGGTCTCTCTCATGGTGGCCGGACATCTCCGGCCCCCCCCCCCCCCGGCCACCTGCACCCCCTCTCCCCCTTTACTAGCCACTACCTGTTCTACTTTATTAGAGTAAAATGGCTGGTATGGTACTCTTATAGGCAGTACCAGTGGGGAAGCTAGACATTATTTAACCCGGGGCAAAGAATCAGTTTGGTGCCCCCCTTATGGGACAAGATTAGGCAGAGTGAGAAACTCCCAGGCCATAGCTGTTGAGTCAGCTGTCTGTCCCCTCCCCCCATGCTCCTCTGTCGTTGTCCCTGCTCCTCTGGTCCTCCCCCTGCTTCTTTGTTCCCCCCAGGTGAGCGCTGCTGGGAGGGAGAGACAGAGGAGCAGAGGGGGGCGGCATTCTGCTGTTAATGAAGCCGGCCCACTGAGCCATCGGCCCACCGGGAAACTCCCTGTAGTCCCAATGGCCAGTCCATCCCTGCTTCCATACCAGGCACTTAGGCACCTTCCCGCCCAAGCCAATTTCCAGCTTTCAGCGCTGTCGCACTTTGAATGACAATTGCGCGGTCATGCTACACTGTACCCAAACAAAATTGGCGTCCTTTTTTTCCCACAAATAGAGCTTTCTTTTGGTGGTATTTGATCACCTTTTCGGTTTTTATTTTTTGCGCAACAACTAATAAAAAAATAAATTTTTATTTTTTTCTGTTAACTTTTTTGTAAATAAGTACGTTTTCTCTTTCAATTACGGGCGGCGCTGGTATGCGGCACCGATGGGCACTCATAGGTGGGACTGATGGGCACTCATAGGTGGCACTGATGGGCACTCATGGGCAGCACAGATGGGCACTCATTGGTGGCACTTATGGGTTGCACAGATGGGCACTAATAGGTGGGCACTGGGCATGGATTGGCACTGAGGGATGGCAATGATGGACACTGTGGGGTGGCACTGATGAATCTATGGGCACTGACTGGCATCTTTCTTTTTTTTTTACTGGCATGTTTTGTTTTTTTAATCCTGACTTATTTTTTTTTAATTGCCGATTTTTTTATTTATTTTTTGCCCTTCCAGTGTGGGCGCTCCCTGGTGGTCCAGTGTGGGCATCCGAGGGGGGGCTGTGCTGATAAATAATCAGCGCAAACCCCTCCGTCAGGAGAGCTGCCGATCGGCTCTCCTGTACTGGCGTCTGTCAGACGCGAGTGAGGAAGAGCCATCGACGGCTCTTCCTGTTTACATTGTGATCAGCCGTGATTGGACACGGCTGATCACGTGGTAGCGAGCCTCCGCCAGAGACTCGTTACTGAGATCGAAGATACAGGGTGTCAGACTGACACCCCGCATCACCGAACGCCGCGATACGCGCCCCCACGGGCGCGCGCGCCATGAAATCCTGCAGGACGTCAATTGACGTCCAGTCAAGATTTCAGAACCACTTCCCGGACGTCAATCTCCTATTGACTGGGCGGGAAGTGGTTAAAGTAGTTGTAAACCTTTTTTAGCAACTTTATACTACAGGTAAGCCTATATTAAGGCTTACCTGTAGCTACTCTGGATATCTCCTAAACCTGCACGGTTTAGGAGATATCCCCCTGTGTCTGCATGTACACTAGGGAAAACTGAAGCAATGGCACCTATGTACCATTGCTTCAGTCTTTGTGCCGTCTCCGGCAGCTACCGCGCGCATGAGCGGGAGTGACATCACGGCTTTGGCCAATCACAGCACCGGAGACGCAATACCCGGAACCAACCCCTGGCGGTCGGAGGGGGAGACGAGGAGGGCTGCGGGGGCTTCGATGAGACATAAGTAATTCATAATGAGCTAGTATGCTTTTCTTGAGAAAACCTGTCAAGAAAACCCAGGAAACACAATTAACCCAACCTTCCCAACTGGGGCAGCATTAACCACTACCTCTTGGGTGCCTATCACCCGGCCTTGCTCCCATCTACAGGCTTCCATTCTGACATGAAACAAGCAAGCAAATCAGGAAAGTTTGATTTGTTCATTTGCATTCTTAGTTCAGTTCAGTGACAAATAACAAAGCAAATTGGTCTCCACAACAGTTAGACCAGACTTCATTAACCAGGGCTCCATGAAGGTTCCATCAGAAATTGCTAGGGGTTCTTTGAGAAGTAAAAAAATTGATCTCCCAACCACAATGGCTACCAATGTATAGGGGTCAGAGTCACTTCAACATCTGGTTCTTGGTTTAAATTCTGCATCTTGCTTGCACAAATTGTCCTTGTTTGATGCGGATCCTCTGTGTCTCTGTGATAGGTGAGGACCTCCTCTAGTATAAGACCAAAGGTGTGCTCAGTCTTCATTAAATTTGAGTTTCACTATAAGTCATTCCCACTAGACATGTGCATTAGTTTTCGTCTGAATTGTGGGTATTTTCTTTATCGTTTTAACAAACGGAAACGAACACGCAAAATCCCAAAACCAAAAGATTTGACATAAAAATTGTGGTTTTCGTGGCTATATAGATAGGAGATTCGACATGATGCTGACAATAGTAATCTGTCTATCGAATCTGCGGTCGAATGTGCCTAACCTTAACTCTATTAGTTCGAGATTATTCTTCAAAGAGAGGAAAGATTCGACATTATAGAGACAGTTTGGGGTAGACCATTCGACATGAACGATGAAGATTCGACGAAGCAGCGAAAAACATACAAACATCGAATCTGTCATTGAAGGCTTATGGTGTCTGTCGAAGTTCTAAGAAGATTCGACTGAGCAGCTAAACTTTACGACGCCGCAATCGTATATTTCCGGTCAAATGCTCTGCCCATAGGCTATAGAAGAATTTGAATGTTTGTTGACTAGTAATAATAATTTATAAATATAATTACTAGTGTCATACAACATTAGAATTCTACTATAGCTTGTAGGCGGAACATTCGACCGGAAATGTAAGATTGCGGTTTTGTACAGTTTAGCTGCTCAGTCGAATCTCCTTAGAACATTCGACAGACACCATGAGCCTTCAATGACAGATTCAACCTTAATTAATTCGGATTTGCGGAATACATTTTTTAACGAAACAAAATAAATAAAAACTAGCTTTGGGAATAACTAATTAAATGTATTTTTCGGATAAAAACAAAATTCCGAAATGAAATTTTTCAGTGTGCACATGTCTAATTCCCAGGTTTTGATTCCTGAGCTTGCTTCAGCAGTGAAAGTTCAAGTCAATAAAATAGAACAACGCCTGAAAAAAGGGAGGGTTTTAGAAAGGATATGCGAATGCAGATTTGTATAAGGCCGCGTACACACGATCAGTTAACCGATGAAGCTGACTGATGGTCTGATGTGCCTACACACCATCGGTTAAAAAACGGATCGTGTCAGACCACGGTGACGTAAAACACAACGACGTGCTGAAAAAAATGAAGTTCAATGCTTCCAAGCATGCGTCAACTTGATTCTGAGCATGCATGGATTTTTAACCGATGGTCGTGCGTACTAACAATCGGTTTTGACCTATTGGTTAGGCGTCCATCAGTTGAATTTTAAAGCAAGTTCTCTTTTTTTTGACTGAAGGATAACTGACCGATGGGGCCCACACACGATCGGTTTGAACCAAAGAAACAGACCTACAGTACGTTTTCATCGGTTTTGACCGATCGTGTGTACGCGGCCTAACAGGCACCTAGTTTATGCATATAGAAAGCAAAGTTCCTTGTTTCGTCATGGGAAAAAAAGCTACTGTACTTGTAAAGTGTTTGTGGCACCTGTCTTGACAAGGCTTTATAGTTCCAGGATAAGATCACCAAGGAGTCATCCCAAACCAAGCCTCACTCAGACATGTTTCACCCAAAAAGGGCTTAATCATGAAGAGCATTTTCAAATTCCATTGGCCAGCACCTGAAGCTACAGAAATGGGTGGATTGCTGGTTTTAAGTGGCAGCTTTCTTTGGTACTTCTTGTTCCGTCATCACATCAAAATGCCAAAATGTCTCAGAGGAGGGTTGCTCTCATACCTTTGCAAGAGTCCAACTTTAGCATCTTCTAACAAATGAAATGATGGGCACTGGAATCCTTACCTTTATCCAAAATGTATAGCCATGAATAGAGCCAATACCATGACCAAATCACACAATTCTTCAAAGACTTTTCAGACACTTCACCAATGTAAATGTGGGTCCCTGACCTTCCATTATACTAATGTAGCACTACCCCCGATGGAGCTGCTGGTTTGATTTGGGTGGCATGTTACCTCTGTATCTCCGCCTTCTAGGGTACTGGATGAGAGCTGTAAGAAAGTCAATGTCCACACTGCAGGTATCTTTCTCTGTGCTTTATTACCCAACAGGGTTAAAATTTTAAAAGTAGTAGTAGATTAGTAGATAGAAGAAGTGGTAGGTAATGGATTCAGGCATACAACTGCATTCCGGAAACAGTCCTGCTTCCAACGACAACTTGCATCACCACTCTAGCCAGAGTGGATTTAGTGCACCTGGATAGGCCTCTCTCACCAGCCTAGCAGCCAGGGTGTCACTCGGAATTTTAGCAAAGTCTCTGCCACAGACTTTTCCAAAGATGGAGATATTCTCGGTCCAAAATCCTTCTCAACTCTGGATTAAGCACCCGTATCTCCCTTGAACAGCTTTAGTAATTTCGGGACTGATAGGCGATCATCAGTCAGCCTCTCAGAAACGATGTGTCCTTCCATGAAGCAGTTGGCCTCTCCTGAGATACCAGCCTCATGCTCGGTATTCCCCCAGACAGGTTCTTCATCGGTCGGCTTCCTCCCTCAGGACGCACAGCACAGGACCACTCCGTGAATTACAGACCCAATCTACCCACTGAGTCTACAAGGTAGATCATTTGTTCCGGACCAACGTGGTCCCGGAGCCAGGAACACTTCAACCCCCCTCCTGGCCAGGAGGGCCACACACGGGGGTGGTGGGATGACCACCCAGGTGGATGGTGGCGAAGACGACCCCAAACAATAGGGTCTGCCCCCTAAATATCCCTCCTCAGCATGCACAGTGAAGCGATCAACCCTCTTGATTGGCTGCCGAGGAGAAACATCCACGCCACCCTGACTCTACTGCTGCCACCTGTCGGTCTGGGGTGGGACTAACTCCCCAGACAAACAACAGTATACACACACACACATTACAGCCAAAGCTGGATCAGAGGCCCTTAATTTGGCCAAATAAACACGGTCAGAGGCAAATAACTCTCTGACCACCCTCTAAATCTACAGCAGCACCGGCTATAAAAGTAGCCAGACGCTACACTAATAAAGCTGTGACTGCAAAACTGTTGTTAGTTGAGTCTTTTAAGACTCTTCTTCTTGAATGCTACCACACCTCACTTTTGGCCGGCAAGTGTAATGGGCAGCCCCACTGATTAATATTATGAAGCCTGGGAGATGAGAGTGGGCAGGCCTGGTGTTAACTTTCCATCTGTATTCTGTATTATCATTTTAGAGCATCCCAAACTTTGTCGTTCCTTTAGATTGCTAAAATGCCTGAAGGCCCATGTAGAAGTCTACAATAATGACCAAAGGTCAGTTTATGGTTTAACCACTTAAGCCCCGGACCAATTTGCTGGTCAATGAGCGGGTCACTTTTTGAGATTCGGCACTGCGTGGCTTTAACTGACAATTGCGCGGTCGTGCGACGTGGCTCCCAAACAAAATTGACGTCCTTTTTCCCCCACAAATAGAGCTTTCTTTTGGTGGTATTTGATCACCTCTGCGGTTTTTATTTTTTGCGCTATAAACAAAAATAGATATAATTCTATACACTATTTTGTAGATGTGATAACTTTTGCGCAAACCAATCAATATACGCTTATTGCAGTTTTTATTTTACCAAATGTAGAAGAATACATATTGGCCTAAACTGTGAAAAAAATTTGTTTTTTGAAAAAAAATGTGGGATATTTATTATAGCAAAATGTAAACGATATTGTGTTTTGTTTTTCAAAATTGTCGCTGTTCTTTTGTTTATAGCGCCAAAAATAAAAATCGCAGAGGTGATCAAATACCACCAAGAGAAAGCTCTATTTGTGGGGGGGAAAGGACGCAAATTTTGTTTGGGTACAGGATCGCACGACCGCGCAATTGTCAGTTAGGGCGACGCAGTGCCAAATTGTAAAAAGTGCTTGGACCTGGGTGCTGAGTATGAATGGTTAAAAAGTTGTATTGGGAGTAATATCAGTTTGGAACCATAAGAACTGTCTGTGTCACATATCCTGCATCAAATAAATATTGTATAATAAAAGTGGGCTGTCTTTGCTGTAATACCTATAAAACAAACATAATTATAAATGGATTACTGTCTGACTAATAATTATTATAGTTGCGTGCTAACTAATCCATATAATTTCCCTTAGTAATGAAAACTTGAGGTCAAATGCAATACAATTATTATAGTTGCAGGAATAATAAGATTTGGTTTAGGGATCCAAACCTGGTTACTCTTCATGTAGGTGAGATCTGGGCCCAGGGTAGCCAATCAGGGAGAGATTACACAAAGTTCTTGATGTTATAGTAATCTTGTATATTGTATATAGATTGGCAGTCAATCATAATAACAGTATTTGTTGTCAGTGGCATAAGGCAATATCATATACATAAGGCCGCGGCCTCAAACACCGGCCGTCCAGCGCGGCCCGACACAATTGCGCAGTTGTGCAAACAGTTAGCAAATGGTGCAAAAACATAATACAAATTATATAACACGTGTTTGAGTCCAAGTATAGGATCCAAAAGGATGCGGCAACAATCAGGCTTTGCTCGGGCTGAGCCCCTTTACATGTGGTTAGGGCTCAGGCCTACCCCTCCGATGCTGCTCCTTACGCACCCCCCCCCCCACCCCCAGGCTGCAGCCCGGTTGGAAAGAACCCTGATCACCTTCCAAATCAATAGACTATCCCAGCATGCTCAGCGGCTAAAGAAACTCCTGCTGATTGGCTGAGACAACATATTTATTTGTAACCTGAATTCACTGCAATGTTGCCACCTACCAGGTTGAAATTTACTGCCATAACACCAGAAATTTACTGGCGCAGACACATTTTTACTGGCATTTCACAAAAGTTACTAAATTAGCAATGTGATTTAAGGTAGATATTAAAGCGGAAGTAAACCCATCGATCTAACAGTTTCAAAAAGCAGTTACATTTCCGGCATGCACAACATGTGCAGCATCATGGCAGTTGAAGATTAAACATAGGCCAAGATGGCAGCTTCCTTGCCTGAAAATGATAGGTGGGTTTACTTACACTTTAAGTAAAAAAAACATAATTTTGTTATTTTCGATATAATAAGGGCAAATTATTTAGTCATATCACCCCCTACCTCCATCCCCCTCTGCCACCAACACCCCCTGCCTTCACCCCCCTCTGCGGTGCCACAATCTCCCCTTGCCTCCATTCTCCCCCAGGCCCTTGCTTCCAATTACCCCCTGCCTCCATCATCCCCTGCCACCCAACAACCCCTGTCTCCATCCCCACCCTCTGCAATGCCACCATCCCTCTCTGCGGGGCCACCAACACCCCCTGCCTCCAATCACCCCCTGCCACTAACACCCCATGCCTCCAATCTCCCCCAGGCCCCCTGCCTCCAATCACCTCCTGCCTCCATCCTCCTCTGCGGTGCCACCAACAACCCCTGTCTCAATCCCCACCCTCTGCAATGCCACCATCCCCCTCTGCGGGGCCACCAACACCCCCTGCCTCCAATCTCCCCCAGGCCCCCTGCCTCCAATCACCTCCTGCCTCCATTCACCTCTGAGGTGTCACCAACAACCCCTGTCCCATCCCCCACCCTCTGCGGTGCCACCAACACCCCCTGCCACTAACACCCCCTGCCTCCAATCTCCATGAGCAGTTCCAAGCCAAACCAATCTCGGCTATTTTTACTGGCACATTTCCACAACCACAAACATTTACGAACGGGGGAAAAAGTGCCAGTTTTTACGAACTGTTCGTAAAAATACGGACGGTTGGTGACACTGATTCACTGTATATTAGAAAATACAGGACATAAACACTCAAATCAGAACACCTCATCCCATTTAATTAGAAATCAGAAACAAAAAAAGGACGGTGGGTAACTGGACCCTGGGATTTTTAAGCAGTGTTCATTGTGATTTTTTACTCTTTAAATAAACATGTATACATTTTAACACTTGTGTATCAGTACATTAATGAATGAACGCCAATTAAAAATCCCAGGGTCCTAATACTCAAAAAGCTATCAATATCCATCATTGGCTGACAAAGCACTCTAAGCCCGGATTCTTTCTCTCTCTCGACACGGAGAAGGCGTTCGACAGAGTGGCTTGGGACTATATGATTGAATGCCTAAAAACGATTGGTCTTGGTAATCGGATTCTACAATACATCCTGGCTCTTTACGCTTCTCCAACTGCAAGAATAAAAATTAACGGTCACCTGTCAGACGCTTTCTCCGTGTCAAACGGGACCCGCCAGGGCTGCCCCTTATCTCCAATCATAACCTATCTAGGCATACATATACCTCTACAACTAAAAAATCTATATTCTTCCAATTTTCTACCAATTCTTAAGTCCATTCAAGATGACCTCCTAAATTGGGACAAAGGCCTTTTTTTCTGGTTTGGAAGAATAGCCATAATTAGAATGAATATCCTCCAGAGGTTACTTTACTTATTACAAACCATCCCAATTAAACTGCCAGCCTCCTTCTTTAATTTATATAAAAAGTTATGCTTGAAATTTGTTTGGAACTCCAAACAATCTAGGATTAAATGGAATACGCTTGTCAACCCTAAACTGTTGGGTGGGACGGGATTGCCGAACCTACAAAAATATTATTGGTCTTGTCATTTATCCCGAATTATTGATTGGCATGTTCATAGACAGACTAAGGATTGGATCGGTCTGGAGGAACTGTCATCCAAAATTCCTTTACACTTCCTCCCTTGGACTAAACCTTATAAAATACCCTGTGAAAATAGTTCACATCCCCTTACAGGCCCCACATTGCAAATCTTTAGATCACTTAGTACTACATTTAATATCTCGTCATCACTGGGCCCAATGACACCTTTCCCTGTAATTTCGAACCTCTTCACTAACACAAAGTACTCCTCTCCTATCGACCCTACCTTATCTCACTCATTGAGAGCGGAACTCTTTTACGATAATGGTAAATTTCTGACCTACAATACAATACCTTTTGTTTTACCTTTCCAGACTTCGAAATTTCTAAAATGGGCTATGAGATTATATTAAATTCTATACTGAATTCTGGTCCTCGTATAACTTGGAATAAACCTAAAACCTCCTTTGAAAAAATATGTGTCAGTACTGACCCCCAAAGACATCTTATTTCAAAGACATACTCACTACTGTTTTGTGATGTGGATTTTAAGAAAGAAGAAAAAATTCTACAATGGGAAAGAGATCTCGATTTACACCTCTCTAATAATGATTGGCACCGTATTTTCACTTACATTCACAAGGGTTCCATAAATGTCCTTACCCAAGAAAACGGTTATAAACTTTACTCTAAATGGTACAAGACACCTCAAATCATTCATAAATTCAGCCCTACCTCTTCACCTAATTGTTGGCGCTGCAAATCTTCTTTGGGAACTCTACTACATATTTGGTGGGACTGCCCCTTTATACAACCCTTTTGGAAAGAAGTCCATCGCATTATCACTCTCATCACTTCATATACCCCAGATTTCACCGCAGCCCAATTCCTACTACACCACTCTTCATTGCCTCACCACATTTAAAAAAATACAATAATTTTACAATTAATTAATGCAGCTAAACTTTGCATCCCAACACACTGGAAAGATACCTCTCCCCCTAGTATTTCGGAATGGCTCCGAAGAGTTGAACGAATTGCGGAAATAGAGAACCTGATTCTCCAATCTTTAGACTCCCCCACTAAATTTCATGATAAATGGAGTTGTTGGACACGCTTTATGAAATCTACAGAGTTTCAACACCTATCTCATCATTCTATCCATATTTGAATTATTTTTAATCTCTCACACGACTTATGTTTACTATGTATATAAATGTACATGTATAATTTTTTTTTTTACTTCTTCTTCTTTACTTTTCTATTTATTTTCTTCATATAGAAAATGTAATATTCTTTATTTTTATCCTGATATCAATCCCTAATCGACAAATCGACAACACTAGTTATGTTTATGGAATGTATTTTCATGACTTTTACTGTTTGAAATGTATTACTATTCAAAGTCTTTTCTTCTGATACCCATCTTGATGTATCGACAAATGTTTATTGCTTTATTGTACAATTTATCCTGAAATACCAATAAAATCTTTAAACAAAAAAATCCCAGGGTCCAGTTACCCACCGTCCGTTTTTTGTTTCTGATTTCTGAATTCACTGTAATCTATCATACTAATGCCAAAGGCAGCAGTGCCACCTATTGACAGAAGAGAGAGACCACCATTAAAATCAAGTTTAGGAGAAAAACCAGTTGATCAAAGACTACAAATTAGCCAGGCTAGTTGCCACCTAGCACAACTAAATTTACTAGCAGCCTTGTTTAGGACAAGAATGCTACACTTAAATATACCATTGGATATGTTTTGTTACATGAGAGTGGTGGATAAGTAAAAACAGAATTTGCATGAGCCGATAACTGTGCTCTCTGCCTTTCTGTTATCAGTTACACTGTATTCAGCTTTCTCTATCAACTACAGAAAACGTCCCTCCTATCCCCCTATTTAATGCAGCTCAGGAGTGGGGGAAGTGCTGTAGACCTAACACAGTTCAGAGCAATGCTATTCTTTCCTAGATACAGTGGAGGAGTGAGCGTTGTCACCCTTGCACTGAAAGTATGGTACTAGGTAAAAATAAAGGGAAAAATCCTGAATAACAAAAAATAAGATCAGCCACTATGATCTGGTAAGCTGCATTATATTTTTGTTCGGTACAGTTTAAGACTCTTCAGCAGTGGCGGTGCGTCCATAGAGGGCGCCGGAGCGTCGCCTCCTCTCGCTCCCGCACCGCCACTGAATACAATACATAGATTCATGCATTGCATGTGGCGACAATTACAGGGCACAGTGGTGACAATTACACTGCACAGTGGCGATAATTAAAGGGCACAGTGGCGACAATTAAAAGGCATAGTGGCGACAATTACAGGGCACAGTAGTGACAATTACAGGGCACAGTGGCAACAATTACAGGGCACAGTGGCGACAATTAAAGGGCACATTGGTGACAATTAAAGGGCACAGTGGCGACAATTGATGGGCACAGTTGCTGCGTTTGATGACATGGAACAGTGGCGACAATTACAGGGCACAGTGGCGACAATTGACACAGTGGCGACAATTACAGGGCACAGTGGCGACAATTACAGGGCACAGTGGCAACAATTAAAGGGCACAGTGGCGACAATTGATGGGCACAGTTGCTGGGTTTGATGACATGGCACAGTGGTGACAATTGATGGCACAGTGGCTGCGTTTGATGGCATGGCACGGTGGCTGCGTTTGATGGCATGGCACAGTGGCTGCGTTTGATGGCATGGCACGGTGGCTGCGTTTGATGGCATGGCACAGTGGCTGCATTTGATAGCATGGCACAGTGGTGACAATTAATGGCACAGTGGCTGTGTTTGATGGCATGGCACAGTGGCTGCGTTTAATGGCATGGCAGTGGTGACAATTGATGGCACAGTGGCTGCGTTTAATGGCATGGCAGTGGTGACAATTGATGGCACAGTGGCTGCGTTTGATGGGCCCAGTGACTGCATTTGATGGGCAAGGTGAGGCTGCAATTGTTTTTTTTGTTTTTCTTTTGTTTGCAACCCCCCCAATGATTTGTAGCACCAGCCGCCACTTCTCTTTAGTGTTATAAAACTGTACGTTCCTTGTACTCAGATTTAATAACCTTTCTATTATGTGATGTTACATAAATTATTAAAATCAATTAATGTGTGACTGAGGTTACTCCAGCTGCAAAACAAGTGCCAATAGCAAGTCCAGGCATATCTTGTTAATTAATACTATCAATTCGTCTTTGGGTTAATGCAGTGCAGGCAGCTTGGTGTAATTGTAAAAGACAAGTGGTTAGACGAGTCCTAGATGATGTGTAAGGAGATTTGAATAGCTGTAAAGCTTATGAAGAACAGGAGGTAATATCAAGTTCTTTTCTTCATAATACTTTGCAATTAGTGATGCTTTAGTGATATACTGTGGAGCTAAAATTGCAGGAAAGCACACAGCTCCAAACGCCTATAAGCATAGTGGAGAAATTAGTTTTCAAAGTTTACAATCGGGATGTAGAACCTGCAAGCAGCGAGAGGAAGTTTAGCATGCAGCCTGGGGTCCATCTGGAGAGACGCCAGGGATGGGAGGGATGCCATGTTTGCAATAGCACCAGCAGCAAGGAATGCAGGGGTGCCAGGTAAGTAAATGTTCCATGGTTCAATCTAGGGGGGTGCTGGGGGGTTCCCCCCCAATGCCCCCACAACCTGCACCCCCCTCCCATGTAGCACGTACATAGGCTATATTGACACCGGCGAGTAGGGCTGGTGCAATTTGTAGAAGCAGTTCTTCCAGGAGCTCTCAGCCTAAGCTGGTAGATGCGGCTGTTAGCCCCGTTCACAAACCCCCCCCCCCCCCATCCTCCCTACACAGTGCATACATAGGCTACATTCAAATGGGCGATTAGAGCCAGTGCAATTTGTAGCGGCACTTCTTCCTGCGGCTCTCAGCCAGTAGGTGCAGCCGCCAACTCAATTCCCTATAATGACAGTTTTCCGGCAGCCACACCTCATTGTGGCTTTCTACACAGCCAACGATTACCTGCAGTGATCATTGTTGGATGCAATGATCACTAACATCCAGTCAAAATCCAGAAAAGTAACCACATGACTTCAGAAAAGGAGTGGGGGTCGGAATTAAAAAATAATGCCTGTCTCCAGGCTAGTGCATGAGATATGTAAATAACCTGTCACTCACAGCAAGGGGCGGAACGGACTAGGGTTCTTCACTCCCAGCGTCCAATCAACCCCTGCCTCCAATCTCCATTAGCAGTTCCAAGCCGAACCGATCTCAGCTATTTTTACTGGCACATTCCTGCAACCACGGACATCTACGAAAGGGGGGAAAAAGTGCCTGTTTTTACGAATTGCCTGTAAAAATACGGACGGTTGGCTGCCCCATTCCCCCTCCTTCTCCTTCTTCCCTCTCCCCCTTTTCCCCCATCCCATTCATTCTACCCCTTTCCAGGGGTGTATTTAGGTTTTGTGCTGCCCTAGGCCTGACAAAACCTGTGCACCCCCTAATTTAAATATGACCCACCCCTTCCTGTCGAGGCCACACCCCTTGCAGTTTAAGACCCACCCTGAAATTTTCAAGTAGGGACACTAGTTCTGATGGCCTGGGGTGCAATGGATTCCCCTAATTTTCATAGATTTCCTCTTACTTCCTGTTTGGCTATGGGACAAGAAGTGAAGGGAAATCTCTGCAATGGGACAGGGATGGTAAAAAATTAGAAGCGACGCCCCCCCTTCCCCACCACAGTTGCAGAATGCCAACCGCCCACATTCTGGAAGCAGTGCGGCTGATTTATGGGGACTCATACTAAACTAATTTGCCCAACAGTGTAGCGCAAGCCGGCGGGGACACTGTCCATGCTGCCCCCCTGCAAAGTGCTGCCCTAGGCCTAGGCCAACAAGGCCCAGGATACAGCATTGCCCCTTTCCATATCCCTTCTTTCCCTCTACCTCCTTCCTCCCCCTTTTTTTTTTTTTCCCTTTTTTTCGTTGAATAAACAATTTATTTCGATTTTTACATAATCATATGAATGATAATAACAGTATGGCTTAAACATGGAGAAGAAATAAAACAACAAAAAAAAAACAAGGGGTTGTATAGATAAAACAAAAATCCCTAGATAGCTTCCTTTACCTCAGTGCAGTCCTCCTTCACTTACCTCGTCCTTCCATTTTGCTTTTAAATGTCCTTATTTCTTCTGAGAAATCCTCACTTCCTGTTCTTCTGTCTGTAACTCCACACAGTAATGTGAGGCTTTCTCCCTGGTGTGGAGTGTCGTGCTCGCCCCCTCCCTTGGACTACTGGAAAGTCAGGACGCACTCTATATTGCAGATAGAGAAAGGAGCTGTGTGTTAGTGGGAGTCCTGACTCTCAAGTAGTCCAAGGGAGGGGCGAGCACCACACTCCACACCAGGGAGAAAGCCTCACATTACTGTGTGGAGTTACAGACAGAAGAACAGGAAGTGAGGATTTCTCAGAAGAAATAAGGACATTTAAAAGCAAAATGGAAGGATGAGGTAAGTGAAGGAGGACTGCACTAAGGTAAAGGAAGCTATTTAGGGAAAACAAATTGTACCTTTACAACCCCTTTAACCACTTAGGGACCGGACCAATATGCTGCTAAATGACCAAAGGTGTTTTTACAATTCAGCACTGCGTCGCTTTAACAGACAATTGCGCAGTCGTGCGACATGGCTCCCAAACAAAATTTGCGTCCTTTTCTTCCCACAAATAGAGCTTTCTTTTGATGGTATTTGATTGTCTCTGAGATTTTTATTATTGCGCTATAAATGGAAAAAGACCGGAAAATTTTGAAAAAAAAATGATATTTTCTACTTTTTGTTATAAGAAAAATCGAATAAACTAAATTTTAGTCAAACATTTAGGCCAAAATGTATTCAGTCACATGTCTTTAGTAAAAAAAATCGCATTATAAAGAAAAATTCAGAAAACCGATCGCTTAGTGACACTGGCAATAGGGGGTGAAAGGGTTAACTAGGAAGGTGATCAAGGGGTTAAACCTTTATTAGGGGGGGTACGGGGCTACCCTGGACCTAACACTAACTGCCTGTCACAGTAACTGTCACACTGACACTAAATGCAATGATCAGTAAATATATGATCACTGCTATTAGTGACACTGTGATAGGGGGCTGGGGGGGGGGGGGTGATCGGAAGGGGTTAATGTGCCTATGTTTGTGGTGTCAGTGTAGTGTTGGTGCCACTCACTGTGTGATGTCTTCTCTCCTCTCGCCGGATTGAAAATTCCGCCCGAGAGGAGAGCTGACATCACTTCCTCTGCCAGCGTTTACATTACACAGGCAGAGGAAGTGCAGGGTGGGGGGATGCCGGATTGGCTGGGAGCGATCACGAGGGGGCGGACAGAAACGAACAGCAGCCCCCTCATCACGGATCGCTCCCGGAGGTAAGACGACGCGGGGGGGGGGGGTGGTCCAGACCGGACCCCAGACCCTCAAGAAGGCAGCGACGTACATGTGCCTGTACGTGCCATTCTGTGGACGTACATAGTCGTGCGGTGGGCGTTAAGTGGTTAAACATGAACAGCATGGGTTTCACAAGGGTTTCTCCAAAGGCTGCAAGTGGTTCCTTGAGCAATAGGGGATTTCTGCCTCTCAGATAAGTTCCCACTAAAATAAGGTGACCAGATTTTTAAAATGAAATCCGGGGACATATTTTTTTTTTTTTTTTACTAGTAATGGCAACCATCAGCGACTCTCTGCCCGTTGCCGCCGCCTCACAGCCTCTCAAGTCTTACTCTTCGGGCCCCGGCTACTACTAGATAGGGAGCAGAGGAAGATCACACTGCCAGGGAAGGCAAGGAGATAGGCAGCTGGCTGGCCAAGATTTGAGCCAAAGCAAATGAACATGCGAGCGAAGCCGAATGTGCATGCACCCGAAACTGAAGAAATATTCCCTCCTCTCCGACCAGTACATGATCATCAGAAAGGGGCGCAGATAAAGAAAAAAATACAACCCCTAAGCTAGTAGGCACGGCGGAGTTGGGGTGTTTAATTCTATTTTTTTTATTTTAATTCTGCACTGACTGTCTTTGAAATTGCCCCTGCCCCCTATTAAATCCAATCTGGGGACAAAACCGGGGACAGACTTGGTCCGGGGACAGTGTCCTCAATCAGGGGACTGTCCCCTGAAACTGGGGATGTCTGGTCACCCTACACTAAAACTATTGATCTTAGCTGTCTGTAAGGGGAAATTCTTCCCAATGACCACAAGTGCAAAGCCCCGTACACACGAATTGAATTTCTGATGGAAAAAGTCCTTTTTCCATCGGAAATTCTGACCGTGTGTATGCCCCATCAGAGAAATTCCATTGTAAACGCAGGTGAATTCCATCAAGCCCTGTACACACGGCCGAGGTTCTCGGCAGAAACCAGCGAGGACCTCGCTGGGAGCCGCATTCTGCCGAGAACCTCGGCCGTGTGTACGCTCTCGGCGAGGCCCGCCCGTCGGGAAACCCGTCGAGCAAATAGAGAACAGGTTCTCTATTTGCTCGACGGCCCGTCGGCATTAGAGTTTAGATAGAGAACATGTTTTCTTTTACTCCGATGAAATTCTGTTGAAATTCCGATGTGATCGTGTGTACGGGGCTTAAAGATCATTCTTTCCATTGACCATCACACTAATGTACTGTGAGCTGTTAATTGAATAATTTTTAGCATGGGGTTCCCTGGAGCCAAAATGTTGTATAAAATGCATTCAAACGTAGCTTGTGGGAATGAGCCCCAACAGTGTGCAATAGTTCCATCAGAGAATGTGGTGTTGTGCTGCCCTCTGGTGCCAGATGTCCAATGAATTAAAAGCTCATAAACAATCCTGTACATTTTTCAAAGGACTAAACAGCAATGCAGGTAGGAATACCAAAAAAAAAACCTGTAGTTTCTAAGAAAACATGGCCTGGTTCAGGGGCGGACTGACCATTGAGTCACCCGGGCACTGCCGAGGGCTTCATGCCAATAGGGGGCCCCATCAGGGTTGCCAGGCTCAGTAAAACCAGGGACAGTATGTAAAAATCTGTGTTTTTTTTACATCTGTCCCTGATATGTCCAAAACTGACATGCTTTTGATGTGAAAATCCAGAGATTTTAGCTGCTCCACCTCTACACTGCCTCCTGGCCTGGTGGCCATCTGTAAGCCCGGGGGCCCCATAATCTTCTATTGCCCAGGGGCCCCATGAGTTGTCAGTCCGCCCCTGGCCTGGTTAACCACTTGAGACCTGCGCTGTAAACCAAAGACGTCCACAGCGCGGCTCTCATCTGCCTGGTGGACTTCCCTGGACGTCCTTTTATTTGCATTCCCCGTGCGCGCATCGGGGAAAAACTGTGCCGGGCGCATCGCTGAGATGCCGATGCTCGTGCCTGGCGGCCGCGATGTCCGCCTGGTACCCACGATCGGCAGTGACAGAGCAAGGACGTGGAGCTCTGTGTGTAAACACAGAGCTCCACGTCCTGTCAGGGAGAGAGGAGACCGATGCTGTGTCCCTTGTACATTGGGACACAGATCGGTCACCTTCCTCAGTCAGTCCCCTTCCCCCCACAGTAAGAATCACTGGCAGGGAATACATTTAACCCCTACCTCGCCCCCTAGTGTTAACCCCTTCCCTGCCAGTCACATTTATTCAGTAATCAGTGCATTACTATAGCACTGTTCGCTGTGTAAATGTGAATGGTTCCAAAATAGTGTCAAAAGTGTCCGATGTGTCCGCCGCAATATCGCAGGCCTGACAAAAATCGCAGATCGCCGCCATTACTAGTAAAAAATAAAAAATATCTCTCTCTCTTTTCCTCTCCCTCTCCTTCCTCTCGCTTCTTCCACTCCCTTCTCCTTGTTCTTTCCGTACATTTGTCCTCTAATGACTTCATGTATATCTATTTAACACACGATTTTGTCTTCTGAGGAATGTTTTGTATGATGTACTTATTTTACGATTTGTACATGTATTATTTTATGTATTTATTTATGAAAATTCTCAATAAAATGTTTGAAAACAAAAAATAAAAAATAAATCATAAATCTATCCCCTATTTTGTAGGCGCTATAACTTTTGCGCAAACCATTAATAAACCTAAAATATGTAGAAGACTACGTATCGGCCTAAACCGAGGAAAAAAAATGTTTTTTAAAAAAAAATTGGGATATTATTATAACAAAAAGTAAAAATAATTGTGTTTTTTTTTTTCAAAATTTTCTGACTTTTTTGTTTATAGCGCAAAAAATAAAAACCGCAGAGGTGATCAAATACCACCAAAATAAAGCTCTATTTGTGGGGGAAAGAATGATAAAGATATAATTTGGGTACAGTGTTGTATGACTGCGCAATTGTCATTCAAAATGCGTCAGCGCTGAAAGCTGAAAATTGGTCTAGGCAGGAAGGGGGTTTAAGTGGCCAGTAATGAAGTGGTTAAAGCTTATTTAATTGAAGTGGTCTGCATGCATTAATATCTGACTGACCAATCTCCTTTAACAGAATATGCAACATGTTATGGCCAAAGACTGCAGACATGGTACAGGCATAGTTGGAGTATAGGGACTGGTGGGGCATGTTACAAGAGAAAAGGGAATGACCTGTATAGAAAAAGTAGGAAAGTGTGAAAGAGATAAACCAAAGTGTTTAGCTAGGAGAAGCCAGATTAATAAAAAAAATGTATCAGATTTTATTTTTGAAAAAATTTTTTATGACAGATTTAAAAAAAGAAAGAATAAAAAATACGATAAAAAATAAATAAAAAAAAAGTACTCCAAAAGAAAATCAGTTAAACACATAGGGCCAGATTCACGTATTCCAGAGCATCTTTGCTCTGGAGTAACGCTTTTGATTTGCGTTGCGTTGCCGAAATTTTAGGGCCAGATTCAGGAAAGGTTACGCTGGCGGATCGAGTGATCCGCCAGCCTAACTGTGGCTTTGAGCCGGCGTTTCTGTTTTCTGTAACCAGAAAACAAGAAACGCCGGGTTGAATGACAGCACTTGCTCCTAAAATTTCGGCAGCGCAACGCAAATCAAAAGCGTTACTCCAGAGCAAAGATGCTCTGGAATACGTGAATCTGGCCCTTAGGAGCAAGTGCTGTCATTCACGAAGCACTTGCTCCTAAAGTTGCGGCAGCGCATCACAAATGAGCCGGCGGAATTCAAATGTCGCGGGTACGGGGCGTGTAGTATGCTAACTACGCGCGATCCCGCCGCCAACGTACTGCGCATGCGTCGAGTGTCAAAACATCCCCGTGCGCATGCTCCAAAATCTGTGAATGAACGTCAATGACGTCACATTCCCATTCATGACCATTTTACGCAAGCGACGTTTTTTTTTTTTTTTCCGACGCGATGACGACGCCTATACCTAACATAGGATACTCCAGCCCCATGTAGGTATATCTATGCGCCGCGTATCCCGTCCGGAAACGTCGTATCGTCATTGCGTCGCGCCGGATTTCGATCGTGAATTGCCGATTTCCGCTCATTAACATATTTTTTGAGCGTAAATCGGCGGGAACGCCCCCGGCGCCATTTTTAAGTTGAAGTAACGATGCGATGGCGAAACTCAGTTACGCTGCTCGCATCGGAACTTCAACCCGGCGTTTCTTGTTTTCTGGTTACAGAAAACAGAAACGCCGGCTCAAAGCCACAGTTAGGCTGGCGGATCACTCGATCCGCCAGCGTAACCTTTCCTGAATCTGGCCCATAGGGCCAGATTCAGAAAGGTTTACGCCGGCGTATCTCGAGATATACGCCGACGTAAGTACAAATGTGCGCCGTCGCATCTTTGCGCCGATTCACAAAGCAAGATACGTGGAAAAACATGGCTTCAGACGTCCGACGTAACTTGCCTACTCCGTCGTATCGTAGGCGCATAGTTACGCTGGACGGATTCGACGTTTTCATTAAAAATATGCAAATGAGCAAGATACGCCGATTCACGAATGTACGTACGGCCGACACGGTAATCTACGCCGTTTACGTAAGGCGTTTTTCCGCCGTAAAGATAAACCACCAAATAGATGGCGCATGGCCCATGTTAAGGTATGGACGTTGGAACAGCTGTCGAATTTTACGTCGTTTACGTAAGTCGTACGTGAATTGGGCTGTGCGTAAGTTACGTTCGACTTGTATCTTAGGCATTCTATTTGACGTGATTCTGAGCATGCGCACTGGGATAGTCCACAGACGGCGCATGCGCCGTTCGTTCGGCACCTCATTTACATGGGGTCACGGTTCATTAACATGTATCATGCCCACGTTCCACCTACTTTGAATTAGTCGGGCTTACGCCGGCCCATCTACGTCACACCGCCGTAACTTAGGGAGCAAGTGCTTTGTGAATACAGCACTTGCCTCTCTAAGTTGCGGCGGCATAGCCTATATTCGATACGCTACACCCGCCTAACGATATGCCGTCCTACCTGAATCTGGCCCATAGAAACAGAATAATCAACAGAAATGTTTAGTTTATCATTCATCAGTGTTCAAAAAAAGAAGAAGGGAAGGAGAAAGAAAAAAAAATACAAAGCATACATTTTTGTAGTGTAATATAATATAATATCTCTTTAAGACGTCCAACCCATTCTGAAAAATAGGAAAAAAAAACATTGGGGGCCGGATTCACAGCCATCGGCGCATCTTTATGCCGCCGTAGCGTATCTTCTTTACGCTACGCCGGCGCAACGTTGAGAGGCAAGTATGAAATTCACAAAGTGTAGCTTATATTCGTCGGCGTAAGCCAACGTAAGTCAAAGTAGGTGTAAGTAGGCTGGAAGTGGGCGTGATGCATGGTAAAGAAGTGTGACCCCATGAAAATGATGGGCTGAGCGTCATCCAAGTACTTAAAACAAAAGGGCGCATACATCGAATCACTGCCTAAGACGTGAACGTAACCTACACCCAGCCCTATTCACTTAGTACTACGTAAAGGACGTAAAATACAACGGCTGTTCCCTGGTCCATACCTTTGCATGAGTTGCGCCTCCTATATGAGGAATAACTTTACCCCGGACGTAAACCTTGCGCAAATCGCTTAAAACATGCACCAGGCGCAAGTACGTTCGTGAATCGGCGTATCTCCCTCATTTGCATATTTGCATCACAAATCAATGGGAGTATCAAATGCGTCCAGCGTAACTATGCGCCCACTATACGCCGGCGTAGGCAAGTTACGTCGGTAGGATTAAGTCAGTTTTTAGGCGTATCTTAGTTCTATGGGTACGGCGCACAGATACGACGGCGCATATTTACACTTACGTGGCGTATATATAGATACGTCGGCGTACGTGCTATGTGAATCCGGGCCTGGGTGTCTATCCATCCTTTCCATATCTTCTCAAATTTCATCCTTGGCTTGGCTGGCTCACAAGGATAGGGGAAGTAGATAGGAATAGTAGGATAGAGTCTTTCCCTATGCTTGGCTTGGTTTGCTCACAAGGGATAGTGGGATAGATACTTCCCCTTTATTTGTAAGCCAGGAGTGGTGAAACGCATCAAGGAAGTTTGGTTTTGGGTTGGAGACTTCACCGTATGCACTCAATTTACTGGTTATTATAAACACTGCAAGAAGAGCTTATTGGAGATTGGCTGATACTGGAGATGGACTGTGATGGCCGGCGCCCAGGGTGTCCATGTGCAGGAGAGGACAGTTTAAGTGGATCTACGGATCTGTGTGTGGTTTTGAAAAAATCTAATATGGCACACTCAATATGACTGGCTTTGGCAGTTGTGTTTGTAATTTTCATGTGGCTACTACACAGATAAAACTCCATTATCAGGTCAAGTTTCTGCTGTACTGATCACTCCCAATGAAGGACAAGTTCTGACCCAGTGTTGCCAACCTACCAGATTGAAATTTACTGGCACGACACCCGAAATTTGCTGGCGCAGCCACGTTTTTACCTGGCAATTTACAAAAGTTACTAAATTACATTTTTAGTATTCAGTATTTAGGCTACAAACAAGTACGCTAGGCAAATAGCAATGTGATTTAAGGTAGATATTAAGGTAAAAAAAAAATATTTTTGTTATTTTCGATATAATAAGGGCAAATTATTTAGTCACATCACCCTCTGCCTCCATCCCCCTCTGCCATCAACACCCCATTTTTTTGGGTGGAACACCCCTTCGATATAATAAGGGCAAATTATTTAGTCACCCCCTCTGCAGCGGCGGTGCCACAATCTCCCCCTGCCTCCAATCTCCCCATGCCCCCTGCCTCCATCCCCCTCTGCGGTGCCACCAACAACCCCTGTCTCCATCCCCCACCCTCTGCGGTGCCACTAACACCCCCCTGCCTCCAATATCCCCCGCCTCTGCCTCCATCCCCCTCTGCCATCAACACCCCCTGCCTTCACCCCCCTCAGCGGTGCCACAATCTCCCCCTGCCTCCAATCTCCCCATGCCCCCTGCCTCCATCCCTCTCTGCGGTGCCACCGCAGCCACAATTACCCCCTGCCTCCAATCTCCATGCACAGTTCCAAGCCAAAGCGATCTTGGCTATTTTTACTGGCACATTCCCGCAAATACAAACATTTACGAACGGGGAAAAAAGAGCCAGTTTTTACGAACTACGGAAGGTTGGCAACACTTATATAACCTATGGAGAATTTTCTGTGTTGTATCCTTTGTAATTCTAATACCGCTTTTCTTCCATGCCTTCACATACAATGGTTATTGTGTGCAACTTCCTTAACTGTTGGAATGTTAACCACTTGATTAATCACAGGGACTGATCACATGAGTGGAGTATTGTATATCATCATTTTTTAAAGTTATTCTGCCAAGGAGATAATGAACAAGGATGATTCCAAGATTGAAGTGGCTGTGTATGTTACCGAGCTTCCTGTATATACCATACTATATACATGGCCAAGAGTATGTAGACACCTTACCATCACATGTACGTATATGCCCAAAAGTTTGTTGCTCGCCAAAAAAGACTTTTAAGCCGCTAAGGCTTTAAAAGGGGTGCAAGTCCTCAGTATCCCCTGCTGTGAGTGCTGGTTTGTGAGGGAGCTCATCCCGACTCCTACCATCGCTTAGTATAGAAGAAAATCTCCCTGTAGCCACACATTGGAAGTATCCCATCAATCTGTAGTGTGTGGCAACCTCAGCCTGAGCTCCAACTAGGCCACGCCCCCAACATGGCCTGGGTTTAAACCAGGCCACGCCCAGGGCCGTCTTTAATGTTGATTGGGTGCAGAAAATTTCCCGGGCCCAGCACCAGTAAGAATAAATGTGGCCGCAAGGTTGGTGGTCAGTAGGAGGAGGAGTAGGGCCCCTATCAGTAGGAGGAATAGTATCCCATCATTGATATCAGTAGAAGAAATAGTGCCCCCTTGTTGGTGTCAGTGGAAGAAATAGTGCCCCAAGGGCCGCTTAAAGGCTAGCAAAGGGCCACATCTGGCCCTCAGGCCGCAGTTTGGAGACCCCTGCCCTAGACAATGAAGAGCGAGGAAACGTGCAAGGTCCAAATCTAAACCAGTAGCTCTTACGGGGGTAGTGCTACACATATATTTGGGCATTGTTCTTGCTTTGATTTTCCTGGCTGAAATGAACAATCCACAGTCAGTCAATCATCCAAAGAGTTTCTTTTTATTCATATATAATAAATAAAACAAAAATATATATGGCATTTCTTACAAACATCAGTACCTCCCTGACCCCTTCACCGGAAAAAAAAGTCCATCTAAATATACAAATTTTACATACTTCACTAAAACTATGAGGTCCTGAGAACAGGAAGGCTTCCAATACGGCATTTTCACACATATAACGCAGAAATATGTACAATATTCTAGAGAAGTTGGATCATTATACACGGTGACAAAAAAAAAAAAAAAAGACCATAACAACCAATGAGATGTTCAGATTTTCATAGTGTGGGTTGGGGAATGACAGCTGAACCTTGTATGGTTTCATTTTACAGTCCTAAATATGACCGGATTTGGCCCCGCGGGCCTCGTGTTTGACACCTGTGACCTAGGAGGTGACATCACCAAGGGGCCATTTATAATAGTCTGTATATGTAGTGAAGAACACTGTCAAACATCCTTCAGAAGATGGCCTGAGACCGTAGAAGGGCTACACTTGTGATTGGACACACCTTGTAGGAGACAGTTCAAGATCACTGGAAAAATAAAAACTAAAGGACGCACCAAACAGATATATGCTCACATACACCAAAAGATCTCAAGTCTATCAATAGCCACAGGGTCCTGCATGACCTGGTCCACTGCCCAAGTCCCAATGGAAAGACGTCTAAAATGGCTGACTCATTTAGAGGAGGTCCTCTCTTCCTCAGCCCTGGGGAAGAGGGAACCCCCCCTAAAAGATGTGTCAGCAGTTTTGGAGGTCTTCCTGTAGTTAGGACCTGGGCAGTGGACAAGGTCATGCAGGACCCTGTTGATAATGATGGGCTTGAGATTTTATGGCATATGTGAGTAGATCACTTCAATAAAAGGAATCACAAAGGTAATGCGCAAGGCTGGTATGCCCTTCTTTTCTTATTTTTCCAGAGTGTCTTTTGGACTTTACCAGTCCTCAGGGGTCTGCAAAGTTTTGCCAGTTCTGGAGTGGCTGCAGATGTGTGGTCCACTATTGCCAGAACTTCTCTTTTTAAGTACAGGAGTTTGTTCTTTTTGGTTCAAAATCACTGCAATTATAACCCACTTAGAAGTCAGTGATCCCACGCCCACTTCTGATTGCTGGGCTCTAAGAGCCACACAACCCTTTACCAGTGATCCCACTCCCACTTCTGATTTCTGGGGTCCAAGAGCCACACAGCCCTTTAATAAACCAGTGATCCCACTCCCACTTCTGATTGCTGGGCTCCAAGAGCCACGCAACCCTTTAACAAACCAGTGATCCCACTCCCACTTCTGAATGCTGGGCTCCAATAACCACACAACCCTTTACCAGTGATCCCACTCCCACTTCTGATTGCTGGGCTCCAAGAGCCACACAACCCTTTACCAGTGATCCCACTCCCACTTCTGATTGCTGGGGTCCAAGGCATTGGGCCCTATGAGATCTTTGGAAAATGAGAACTGCAGTTGACTTGAATACCTAGTACCATTTTATTAAAATATCCTCCAAAGTGTAGGCCATCTATATAATCTTTGGCCCATGACAAGTAACCCATGCAATTGGTTTCTAAAGGACACAAGTTGGTTATTGCACTGTTGTATGCATGTATATTCTTTGTAAGGATATAGTGGCCATTGAGGAACCTAATCAGCAACCCTGGACCATGAGATTGTGTGGACAGAGGCCAACCATGTTCCAAAGAATTTTTTCTGGTGCCAACATGGCAACATACTACCCCATGTATACAGCCATGGATTGGTGCCAGGAAAGGAACATTATAGTAAGTATTTGATACAATTTTCCTTTTTCCTGGTGCCAACATGGCAGCATACATGTGGTAGTATACTACCATGGATTGGGGCCAGGAAAATGTTTGGCCTCCATCCATACAATCTCATGGTCCAGATGCTTGTCAGGGATACCGATTAGGTTCCTCGAAAGGCCACTACATCCTTACACAGATACATGCATAAAACTGTGCAATAACCAGCTTGTAACATTTTCCAACCTATTGCATGGGTAACTTGCCATGGGCAAGAAAAATTAGGGTTTTGATGGTAAAATTAGGGTATGATACCATTTTCAGTTTTCCTGGCCCCAACATGGCTTGGCGCCAGGAAAACAAATTACGGTATTTAATAAAATTTTCCATTTTAGTCCTGCTGTGCCCAAGGTGCCTCCATGTTGTTCATCTTCCACATCTTAGCAAGGCGGTCTAATGGATATCACACAAGTCAACGATGTGCAATACCCACTACAAATAAAGTATCAACTTAAAGAACGATGGTGAATGAATGATGATTGGTGGTCATAAACCAACAACATGACCCAACAGAAACTTTATAAAACACTTTCACATTTCCATCATGATCCATGACCAGTATCATTCCTATCCAGTTTGCACTGTAAAACAATAATGGAAAATCTCAAAGGGACTCTTTCACTTTAGAAAAAGAGAGCGGTCATCAGATATAAAGTGCAGATACCAGAACATACTTGTTGCAGCTTCCGCCCTCCTCTGCTATAGCCGGTGTTTTGCCGATAAGTGTCCCCCCAGCAGATTATGCCCCTCCCCTGTATTGTGCATGTGCGGCACTTGCCTCCGAAAATAGGCGAACATGTGGCGCCTACGTGGACCTTGTTGTAAGTGGCCAGTTGGCCTCATGTCCTCGCTACATTCGTTCGGCATCCTGTCTCTTTTTTTAACATCCTCCATGTCCACGGGGATGGTAAGGAATGAGCATGAATGTCAGAAGCATACGCAGGTGCCGTCTAGAGCTACACGTTCGGCAACTTTCGGAGGCAAGCGCCGTGCCTACGCAATACAGGGGGGGGGGGGGGACCTTTTTCGGCAAGACACCTCAACCAGGGCCTTCTGACCAGCCAAAGCTCTTTCAGAAGACATTTCCAGGTTGCAATAAATCTTGCAAGGTTAACATAGTGGTGGGCCACCAGGAATGTAATAGAGGCACAGGATAACAGGAAACGTTGGCTATGTAGAAGCCCTGGCATTAGGGCAAGGGGACAGAGAGCCACTGCAAGCGATGTTCAAGCACCTCTAGTTACCTGCACTTTATACCTCCTAGCAGCTCTTTAAAGGCCAAGACTTTAAAGGCCAAGTTCACCTTTTCCAGAAAATAGCCTATGATGCAGTCAGATGGCCCCAGTAGATATTATAAAAATGTGCACCTATGTAAAATGCTCATTATTTTTTAGTAATACCTGTAGACCATTTGGACCCCCCAGAAGCCTGACCAAAAAAACTCCCTGTTAGCAATTCCCATGTCCTGACTTTTTGCCAGGATGTCAAAACCTTTGGATGCTCACTCCTAGCATTAGGCCTTGTGTGCACTTGAGCGCAAAACCGCCGCTTTTAGACTCCTTTCACACTGAGGTGCTTTGCAGGTGCTATAGCGCTACAAGATAGCGCCTCCAAAGCGCCTTGAAAGAACGGCTTCCACACTGGAGCGGTGCGCTGGCATGGCAGCAGAAAAAGTCCTGCCAGCAGCTTCTTTGCAGCGCATTAAGAGCGGTGAACTCAACACTCCTAAAGCGCCCCTGTCCATTGTAGCAGCGCTTTGCAGGTGCTTTTAACCCTTTTTCGGCTGCCGAAAAGCTCTGCAAAAACAACGGTAAAGCGATGCTAAAAATAGCGCTTTACCGACGATGCCCAGGGCGCTTTCAGTGTGAAAGCAGCCTTACAGGCGTTTGAGCTTTTTTTCCCCTCTGCCTCTAAACTTCCCTCAGTATTGACCTACTGCATGTTTCCATGCCCACTATAGGCATTTACATGAGTTTAGAGGCAGAAAAAAAAATAACATCACTTGTGCATTCACGAGAGGAGTTTTTGAGAAACGCCTGACAAACATAAACCCTCATAAACACGGGGTAGGTTTAAAAAAAAAAATGTGTACAACTGAAAATGCCTATAAACTCTCATAAATTCTTATGCAATAACGTGATCAAGTGGTTAGCACTTCTGCCACTAGGGTCGTCGAATCCCAACCCTGGCACTACCTATATGGAGTTTGCATGTTCTCCCTGTGCGGGTTTCCTGCAGTTACTCCGGTTTCCTTCCACACAAAAGACATGCCGGCAGGTTAACTGGCCCGAGGGCTTTCACACTGAGGCGATGCGCTGGCGGGAGAGAAAAAAATCTCCTGTCAGCAGCATCTTTGGAGTGGTGTATACCGCCCGCAATGCGCCTCTGCAGATGTGAGAGGGGCCTTAGGGACCTTAGACTGTAAGCTCCTTGGGGGGCCTGGTGTGAATGTAAATTGATGGCGCTATATACTTACCTGTAAAAAATAAGGCCCCTTTTATACTGGGGGCGGTTTGCAGGCGCTCTTCAAACCGACCTGAAACAGCCAACGGTGCCGTTTCTCTAGTGTGAAAGCCCAAGGGCTTTCACACTGGAGCGGTGTGCTAACAGGACCGCTCCAAAAGTCCTGCTAGCCACATCTTTGGAGCGGTGAGAGGAGCGGTGTGTTTAGCAATGGGACACCGCGGCTATACCGCCCGCTCTGCAGAGGCGCGTTGTGGGTGGTATTAAGCCTTTTTCGAACACTAGTGGGGGGTAAAACCGAACCGTTAGTGGCCAAATACTACCACAATTCCGATGGTAAAGCACTGCTAAAAATAGCAGTGCTTTACCGCCACTGCACCTCCCGCCCCAGTGTGAAAGGGGCCTAAAGGACGAGCTACTTTTTCTGCCAGAGGTTATGGCTTTTTTTTTTCAGCTGCCTAGTGTGCTAGGATCCTTACAGAAGCAAAAACCACCAGTTTTCAAGTCCTAGCAACAAAACAGCTTGTGGGAGATGCTAAGAGGGAGTTTTTCACCCAGACTTCCAGGTGGGCCTACAGGGTATGGCAACAACGATAATAAGCATTTTACAGAGCTTCTCGGTTTTTTTTTGGACCTACTGGAGCCCCTTGACTGTATAGGCTTTTTGAACCTACCATTAAAGTTCTCAAATGTAGACTGTGGCTCTGAGCAACACCATTTAATTTCCACAGAGCCACAATAAAATGTAAGGATTGTCAGCCTCTGATGTCAAGGAAGCTTTTGTTGCATGCAACAATTTCTAATATTAAAGCAAAGAGGCTGGAGTAGTGTCAAACCGTGGAGGGCTAGCTGGTTTGAAGACCCATGGTGGCATCTTTAGCTTTCCTTTAAGGCAGAGGTGTCAAACTCAATTTCATGAGCATTACGATTGCCCTCAAATGGGCTAAATGTAAGATTAGATGTCCAGCAGATCCCCTCCCCTTACATTAGATGTCAAGAACCACCCCACCATCAAAATTTGAGTCCCCCACTTTCCCTTACATCAGAGTGTACCCCTCTTTCCTTTTGCTGCTGCTGGGAAATAGCTGGATGCATTGCTTGAAAGCAGAAAGTAAGGGTCTGGAGGACCAGAGGAGGGCTGGAGCTCTCCTGCAGCTGCAGGAGAGGTGCAAGGGCCACATGAAATGGCCTGGAGGGCTTGATTCGGCCCGCGGGCCTTGTGTTTGACACCTGTGCTCCAAGGCAATTTCAAAACCTTTAAATCCCAAATGAAGTCCATATGGAGGACACAAGAATGGTCTCTACAAGACCTGGAAGTGGTGCAAGGGCCACATGAAATGGCCTGGAGGGCTTGATTCGGCCCGCGGGCCTTGTGTTTGACACCTGTGCTCCAAGGCAATTTCAAAACCTTTAAATCCCAAATGAAGTCCATATGGAGGACACAAGAATGGTCTCCACAAGACCTGGAACACGTGATGGTTATCCAGTCATTGGATAGTTGTAGTGTTTGCAAACCCAAGAACAAAATACTATACATGCTGAAATCTAGTACAACAATGGCTTCGTTTTTCCAGCTCTTGTGGATTATATATTGCATTATCTTTTGACAGGTGTGTTTAAGCTCCTTTTGCCAAATTTTTGCCGTTACTGTTCAACATTTGTCATTATGGTCCTTGGTCTTGGAAGCCACTTGGTACAAAAATCTAGGGGTGGGAGGTCCCCTGGTTCACTTGACCTGAATGCTACTTTTTGCTACATGTCCAGTAGATAAATCAGACGGGACGGCGCAGACATATTGTGCTTTGGTGATGCCACCATTTTTTTAGGCAGCCTCTTGTCTAAATTGTCATGACAGGCCAACTTACAAAATGGCGGCTTCCAAGCTGCATATGTGGCCTATCAACATTTGTCAACATTTTACAAAAATAATGTATATAATAATATCACAGACATTAGAAGATATGCCTAACACGTAACTCAACATTAGCGGTAATTCACAAGGTCCATCAACATTCTAACCAACGGTGGAAGACATTGCTAGTTGGGCCTTGGAGATGGCCAAGGCTACAAGACTTTGGTAGAGTCATTCCTGAGGTGAGTACCATGGTGAGTTGAAAATAATTGTTCTGTTTGGATAGACAGGCTTTAAAAAAAAATGTTTTTCACCGAGGAATGTCTGCTAAAATTTCACAGATTTTCTGTCACTGGTTTTAGAAAATGTTCTCTTCATTTTTCTTCCCTTTTGTCAGTCACGTTTCTCGCACAAGTTCCTTCTTTTCACAAGCCAGTCTGTGTTCATGCTTTTGTGTTCCTCTATTTCATTCCCAGGCTCCTTCGTTCTTCCCCAAAACGTTTGGCACCGATCACAAAAACAAAGGCCTCAGTAGCGGTGGTTCTCCTCAGCGGCCGTCACCATGACGTCCATCCAGATCCTCATTGCTTCCGGGGTCGGCGCTACCATGCAGAAGAGACGTTCGAAGGTCTTCAGACAAAACGTCAGTTTGGGGTGTGGACTCTGGGGAGGTAAAAAATTTGTTTTATTGCACATTGTTATAACACACAATTCCATACATCAGTTTTCTGCATCAAACGCCACACCCAAGGCACATTCACACGAGTGGACATGTTGGGTTGCCTTTCTTTAACCACTTCCATACTGGGCACTTACCGTAATTTATCGGCGTATACCGCGCACTTTTTTGCCCAGGGCAAAATCGTGGGTGCGCGGTATACGCCGATAGCCGCTTTCCCGCGTCTATTTCGAATACTGCGCCGGCATATACCGAGCGCAGTACACTCGGGCGGACTTGGCTCCTCTCGCGCTGACGTCCTGGACATACAGGACGTGAGCGCGAAAGGAGCCGAGCCTGCCCGACTATTCACGAGTGTACTGCGCCTGCATATACCGAGCGCAGTACACTCGCGTATAGTCGGGCAGGCTCGGCTCCTTTCGCGCTCACGTCCTGTACGTCCAGGACGTCAGCCTGAGAGGAGCCGAGACTGCCCGACTATACCTGAGTGTACTGCGCACGGTATATGCAGGCGCAGTATTCGAAATCGGCGTGGGAAAGCGAGGAGGACGCCGCAGAAGGACGATGAGGACACCCCAAGCCGCAGACGGACGCCGGACCCGACGAGGAGGACACCTGAAGCCGCCAATGGACGCCGCACACGACGCCAAAACTGTAAGTACAAAAAACTTAAGGGGTGCGCGCTATACGCGGGAGCTCGCTATACCCCGATAAATACGGTATACACCTTCCTGCCCAAGCCAATTTTCAGCTTTCAGCACTGTCACAATTTGAATGACAATTGCGCGGTCATGCAACATTGTACCCAAACAACTTTTTTATAATTTTGTTCCCACAAATAGAGATTTATTTTGGTGGTACTTGATCACCTCTAAGGTTTTTATTTTTTATGCAAAAAAAAAAAAGACAGATAAAAAAAAAAAAAAAAGAGTTTTCTTTGTTTCGGTTGTTTTTTTGTAAGTAAGTACTTTTTCTACTTCAATGATGGGCACTGATATGGCTGCACTGAAGAGCACTGATAAGGTGGCACTGATGAGGTGGCACTGATGATGGACACTGATAGGTGGCACTAAGGGGCACTGATATGCAAGATTTGTAGAGAAAAACTAGGATGGCCGCACTCCAAAAACAATGTTGTTCCTTTTTAATAAAACTGGTCACAAAACAGACATGTCACAGCAAAAAATCAGATGAAAAACTGACGCGTTTCACACCATCATACAGTGCTTATTCATAGCTGATAGGCGGCACTGGTATGTGGCACTCAGGGGCACTTATGGTGGCACTGATGGATACTTATGGTGGCACTGATGGGTGGCATGGATGGGTACTGATGGTCACTATAGGTGGGCACAGATGGGCACTGATGGGTGGTATTGCTGGGCATCACAGATTTAAGGTGTTTCACAATGGTGCCAATCAGTGCCCATTTGTGGGCACATATTTGGCATAAATTTGCATATGTAGATGGCCATCCACATGCTTGGGGCTTCCCTGGTGGTCCAGTGTGGGCATCCGTGGGGGGGCTGCACTGATAAACAATCAGCGCAAAACCCCCTGTCAGGAGAGCCGCCGATAGGCTCTCCTCTACTCGCATCTGTCAGAGTGAGGAAGAGCTGATCAATGGCTCTTCCTGTTAACATCGTGATCAGCCGTGATTGGACACAGCTGATCACATGGTAAAAAGCCTCCACCGGAGGCTCTTTACCTAGATCGGAGATGCAGTGTTTCAGACTGACATCCCGGATCACCAATCGGCGTGCTGCGTACACCCACGAGTGCGCGCCGGCATGTTATCCTGCTGGACGTTAATAGACGTCCAGCAGGATAACAGAACCACTTCCCGGGCGTCAATTTGCTATTGACTGGGTTAAACATTTTAAAGTGTTGGGCTGATGTGATGCCATTAATTCTCAAAGGCGCCCCAACACACCTTGCCGGTGGAGGTGCATGCACCTCTTCTGGTAGTGCACAGCAACACACGTTCATACCTTAGCATGTGTTACACGTGTTTATCAGCAAGGTGCATTGGGGTGCCATTTAAAACGAATGGTGCCACACGGCACCAACACATGTAGCATGCATTACAATAAATGATTCTTCCTACTAACTCTTATGCCGCGTACACACGGTCGTTTTTTTGTGATGAAATAAAACAACGTTTTAAAAAACGTCATTTAAAATGATCGTGTGTGGGCTTTACGTCGTTTTTTGTCTTCTGAAAAACAACCAAAAAAAAATTCGAACATGCTTCAATTTTTTATGTCGTTTTTCAAAATGTCGTTTTTTGTGTGGGGGCAAAACGACGTTTAAAACAACGTTTTTAAACCCGCGCATGCTCAGAAGCAAGTTATGACGCAAGCTTAAATGGAACAGAGTGCCGTCGTACGTGTTGTACGTAACCGCGCTTTGCAAGAAAACTATGGTGTGTAGGCAACGTTCTTTTTTTAAAATGAAGTTTGAAAAACTTTGTTTTTTTCATGAGAAAAAACAAAGTTTTTTTACAAGACAAAAAACGACCGTGTGTACGCGGCATTAAAGTATAACTCAAAGCAAAACATTTTCTTTAGTTTTGCCTACAGTGCAGCGCAGGATGTTATCAGCTCACCAGATTTCTAGCAGGATATTTTGTCACTTAGGCCGCATACACACGACCAAATAAATCCGATCAAATCGGTCTGACAGACCGATTTGATCAGATTTGTCTATTGGGATGTATTGGTTTGATCGTGTACACACGATCAAACCAAAATCCCCGCCGGCAGACAGCGCGGTGACGTTGCGGTGACGTTGACGCCGCCACGTCACCAGGAAGTAAAACACTTCCGCGCATGCGTCAAATCCATTTGACGCATGCGTGGGCAGATATGTCTGCTGGTTAGCGTACTAACCAGCAGACATGTCGGACGGACGGGTTCCCAGCAGACAGACTTTAAAGCATGCTTTAAAATCTGTCTGCTGGAAAAACCTGTCCGCCCGTACACACGATCGAATTTGTCTGCTGGAAAAACCCGTCTGTCGGCCCGTACACATTTGTCTGCTGAAATGGTCCGTCGTGTGTACCCGGCCTATGAGTTTATTTTATACAAAGACAAACACTTGAATTAAAAAAAAAAAAGGACTAGAGGAAAATAATTTCTCGTTCTATCAGTTACCTTAGAAGCACTTCGCAAGTGATCGTAATACACCTCTTCTATGGCCTGGAAGTAGATCACTCCTTTCAGTTTTTGCTCTTCTTTATCTGCAGAGACAGACATAATTAGGGATGGACACAGACAACAAATAAATCTCAAAGAGAGGGAAGAGGGTGTAGAAAAATGTGCATATGTAATGCAAGTTCAATTTGTTTTTATTACACATGGCAAGATACTAAAAGGACATTTCGAGAGCTCAAAACGTCCCTTTAACAGGGCTTATGTGCTGGGAGAAAATTAAGAGACAACAAAATGGGGGAAAAAAAAAAAAAAGAGTACAAAGTGTCCTGATTTGTGTTGTTGTTCAAGACTCACAGAACTTGCATTATAACTATGGTGTCTTCCATGTTTTTTAGACTTTTAACTACTCCAGGGGCCCACAAGGCTACAGCGGTTGACAGAGTTGAATTCTAAACTTAATCCTGCCAGTGGCGGTGTGTCCATAAAGGGCGTAGGAGCGCCGCCCCCTCTCTTCTGTCACGTCTCCCTCACCATAGATAGATTCATGCATTGCATGAATCTATCTATGGTCACCGCTGCCGCCCCCTATTCGGGTGTCCTGCCCCTTGTCAGGTGCTCGGGTCTGGTTTTCTGTCACCTGATTGGCTAAAACAACAGAGGCTGTGATTGGACGCCTGATAGAGAGGACCGGAGACATCGAGGAGCGTGGACGTGGAGGAATGCCACTGTGACCAGCTGCGAGCCAGGTAAATCCCGACTCCCGGGCGATGCACACTGGCAGCATTTGATGGCGCACAGTAGCGGAAATTGATGGGGCACACTGGCGGCAATTGATGGGGCACACTGGCGGCAATTGATGGGGCACACTGGCGGCAATTGATGGGGCACCTGGCGGCAATTGATGGGGCAACCTGGCGGCAATTGATGGGGCAACCTGGCGGCGATTGATGGGGCAACCTGGCGGCGATTGATGGCAACAGTGGCTGCGATTGATGGCAACAGTGGCTGCGATTGATGGCAACAGTGGCTGCGATTGATGGCAACAGTGGCTGCGATTGATGGCAACAGTGGCTGCGCTTGAGGGGCACAGTGGCTGCGCTTGAGGGGCACAGTGGCTGCGCCTGATGGGCACAGTGGCTGCGCCTGATGTTTTTTTTTTCAATTTGTTTGCGCCCCCCCCCAAACAAAATTGAGCACCAGCCGCCACTGTATCCTGCCCACCACCGAGTAGAGTGCTCTGCAAACACTCCCTATGTCAAAAGGGAGGAAAAAGAGAAAAGGAGGACTGGAAAACTGTGAGCCAGAAAGAGGAAAGGAGAGAGAGAAAAAAGAAGAATGGTAGAAGGAGAGACCAGAAGGAACACTGAGGCCGTGTACACACGGCAGAGAACCTCGACGGGCAGAACACATCGTTCCGCCCGTCGAGGTTCTCTGCCGGCCGTCGAAATCGGCGACCCGCCCGTCGGGAATGGCAACCAGCCATTCATCCAGGCGGCCCGTCGAGCAAATAGAGAGCGTGCTCTCTATTTCTGCTCGACGGCCTTCCCGACGGGATGCTCGCCGAGAGCATACACACGGCCGAGGTCCTCGCTGGAATGCAGCTTCCAGCGAGGTTCTCGCTGGTTTCCAGCGAGAACCTCGGTCGTGTGTACGCCGCCTGAGAAGATCTCAATATATATACTCTATAGACCCGTACCTGCATAATATGCCAGCCTTCTCTTCTGTCTGTCAAACACGAACCATCTCTTCTTCCATGTTTTGATGCGTCCTCCCATCTTCACAAGGTAGCCCCGACAACACATGGCATTGACCCTCACGTTAGGACACGTCTCTACACTGTGTCCTGAGGCCTCCAGATATGACCGCAAGTCAAATGGTGCCTGGAAAGAGGACAGATTATGCATTTTATTCACCAGCACTTTGCTTATTCGGTGGGCATCAACACCTGTGTAAGCTCCAAGTTGGATAATGTTGGGGCTTACAAACAGTTGGATGATGTTGACCTTTTTATTAGGTGACAATGTGTGAGCCTGTAAATTTCCTGCTCAGGTCTGAGAGCGACACCCCAGGAGGAGGACACAAGCTCCACTATTCCCCATTCAGACCTGAGAACCGCACCACAGGGGAAGGAAGGTCACAAGCTCTTCTATACCCATTCTCTGCCCAGGCAGGAGAACTGTACCACAGGAGAAGGTCACAAGCTCCCCTATACCTGTTTCCCAACTCAGGCCTGAGAACGGCAACCCAGGAGGAGGTCACAAGCTCCCCTATACCCATTCCCCACTCAGACCTGAGAACTGAACCCCAGGGGAAGGTCACAAGCTCCTCTATACCCGTTCCGCACTCAGACCTGAGAACCGCACCCCAGGAGGAGGTCACAAGCCCCCTATATACATTTCTGGCTCAGGCCTGAGAACCACACCCCAACAGAAGGTCACAAGCTCCCCTATACCCGTTCCCCACTCAGGCCTGGGACCCACACCCCAGGAGGAGGTCACAAGCTCCCCTATACCCTTTTCCCCCTCAGACCTGAGAACAGCACCACAGGAGAAGGTCACAAGCCCCCTATATAAATTTCTGGCTCAGGCCTGAGAACCACACCCCAGGAGAAGGTCACCATCTCCCCTATACCCGTCCCCCATTCAGGCCGGAGAACGGCACCCCAGGAGAAGGTCACAAGCTCCCCTATACCCATTCCCCATTCAGGTCTGAGAGTGACAGCCCTGGAGGAGGACACAAGCTCCCCTATTCCCCACTCAGGCCTGAGAACCACACCCCAGGAGAAGGTCACAAGCTCCCCTATACCCGTTCCCCATTCAGGCCTGAGAACGGCACCCCAGGAGAAGGTCACAAGCTCCCCTATACCCATTCCGGTCTGAGAGTGACACCCCAGGAGGAGGACACAAGCTCCCCTATTCCCCACTCAGGCCTGAGAACCGCACCACAGGGGAAGGTCACAAGCTCCTCTATACCCGTTCTCTGCTCAGGCAGGAGAACTGTACTGCAGGAGAAGGTCACAAGCTCCCCTATACCCGTTTTCCCACTCGGGCCTGAGAACGGCACCCCAGGAGGAGGTCACAAGCTCCCCTATACCTATTCCCTACTCAGGCCTGAAAGCGACACAACAGGAGAAGGTCACAAGCCCCGTATATACATTTCTGGCTTATGCCTGAGAACTGTACCCCAGGAGAAAGTCTCAAGCTCCCCTATACCCATTCCCCATTCAGGCCTGAAAACGGCACCCCAGAAGAAGGTCACAAGCTCCCCTATACCCATTCCCACTCAGGCCTGAGAACCACACCCCAGGGGAAGGTCACAAGCTCCTCTATGCCCGTTCTCTGTTCAGGAAGAAGAACTGTACCACAGGAGAAAGTCTCAAGCTCCCCTATACCCGTTCCCCACTCAGGCCTGGGAACGGCACCCCAGGAAGAGGTAGCAAGCTCCCCTATACCTATTCCCTACTCAGGCCTGAAAGCGACACAACAGGAGGAGTTCACAAGCTCCCCTATACTCTTTTCCCTCTCAGATCAGAGAACAGCAACACAGGAGAAGGTCACAAGCCATGTATATACATTTCTGGCTCAGGGCTGAGAACCGCACCCCAGGGGAAGGTCACAAGCTCCTCTATACTCGTTCTCTGCTGAGACAGAAGAACTGTACCCCAGGTCACAAGCTCCCCTATACCCGTTTCCCACCCAGGCCCGAGAACTGCACCCCATGATGCCAAAAACTCCCCTAAACTCAGAAGTGCTGGGTATTTACAAGAGCTGCATAGGAGCATCCATGCTTCGGGGGAGTGCAATGATTGTGAGTATACGTGGGCCAGGAGGTGTCTTAGTTAAAGGCTCTGTTACTCCGCCCTGGATTGGTAAAGGACAGGTTTAGAAAATATATTGATGACCCCCTCCCCTTATAAAAAAAAAATTATCTGCCTGGCTGTGGTACTAATTATATTAATTTAGCACTTTGAATAGCAGGATTGAAAAAGGTATGCTAAAGGTCTGTGTTAGTGGTCATTTGTTCCCATTAAACTAAATGCAGGTCAGACGGGGGTCAACTTCAGGTGAAGGCACCCGTAAATTAATACTTAAGTGATTTCTAAAAGGTCTCAAACCAATGTCATTGACACCAGCTCAAAGCCCATTGACACAGGTTCCTAAAAGTTGGTGTGCTGAACAGGTATTGGCCAAGATGCCCACATCAGGAGAAGGAAAGTATATGTCACAGTATGTTTAATGTAATCACAATGCAAGGTCAACTTTAAGGAGTGGATTTAAAACAAAAGAAAAAAACAAAATCACATAGTCATTCCCCCAGTGACCATGCCTGGCAAAAATGAAATATAAATAGGCTATATACTGTGCTATTAGAATGTAAATCATTGGTTCTAAATAGAAAATATCTTATTTGGCCACTAGATGGAGCTCCGTTATCATAAGAATTTCCTGTAATACTTGGCTCCATCTAGTGGTCGAACGTGTTTTTTCCATTTAAAATCAATTATTTACATTTGAACAGCACAATATACAGCATAAAGCTTATTTCCAATCTTTTTTTTGTGCCCCATTCACACAGAATGAATGTATTAGCACTTTGACTGGATGAATGACTATGCAAATTCTTTATAAATCAACCGTTAAGTGTGTACAGTGTTTTGCTGAACTTACCAGCTCAACAGCAGGCTCGAGGACGGGCGGTTGCACCATGGGTGGGACGGGTACAGGAGCTTCTTCTTTCATATGACTCTGCTCTGCTTCCAGGCGTTTGGTCATCTCTTTAGCTGCTCTCTTCTCTTCCTGCAAACACACAAAAGGCTTTTTATTATTTTCAGTGGTAGGGATGAGAACACCCATTTGTACTGTACAGTATCTGGAAATGTTGGGGATAAATGGAAGATACAAAGTAAACAGCACATCAAATAAGTGCACATCACATATTTATTTTGAAGCCAATGTCACAAGTCAAAGGAATACCAACCCTTAAGGTGGGATAGTGACACCATGGGGGGGGGGGGGGGGTGTATTTATATATAAAAAAAAAAAAAAAAATACAAAAAAAAATATTCATCCTATAAAACTGCATTTGTTCTGTGAAAATTGGGGCATAATTGATTGGTACTAGACTATTTTCTCTCTATGTCCAATGCTTTTCATTCCTACACAATGGGAAAATACTGCATTATGGCCACTAGATGGAGCTGATGATCACAAGAAATAAATACTTATTTTCTATGATTGTCAGCTCCATCTAGTGGCCATAATGCAATATTTTCCCCCAACTGCTCTTTTTTTAATAATTTAATAGCGATCAACCATGAGCAAAAACAGCCTTATAACATTCGATTTTGCTCCGTTTCACATAGAACGAATGCTCATGCGGTTTAACAGGATGAACGTTTTCGTTGTGCAGTGCAGAAACGCCAAATGTGAATGAAGAATGACAATGGAATTCATTTTTTCCATTTTAAATAGTTTGTAATATTTTTTGTAACGATTGTTGTGTCACTTTAATACAAGAATTACGAAGGTTGCCCTGGAAAGTATTTGTGAACAGCTGGAAGTAAAGAAATTCTAGGAAGTTGTCTCACGCCTCCATGTATTCACAAAATGGGAACTCTGACCCGCATTCTAACAATTTAAGGCTCCTTTCATACAGGCGTCTAGAGGGGTGGATAACAACAGGTGGCCGCTTCAAATTTTTGCTGCCCTCCCTCCAAACACCCACCTACAAGTGGACATGGTGCTGCTCAGGTGCATACACATTGCCACAGCCATTTAAATGCTACATACAGAGTTGCAGTATTCAGCAAAACTCTTAATACATAGAGTTCAGTCACTAGGCAAACTAGGCAGCCGCCTAGGGCGCCCGGCCACTGGTTTTCCTACTCTTTTCTCTCTGCAGCAAGTAACTAAGTCTCAGCATCAGCAGGCAGCCGCCGCTCCGTTCACACAGTGTCAGAGGCGCAGCGGTGGGGGAGGACTGTGCCCCGACTCCTGAATGAATGGAAGCAAGCAAATATTAATTGATGGGCACTCCATGGGGAGCTGGCGAGGCTGCATTCCATGGAGCGCTGGCGAGGCCTCATTCATGGGGCGCTGGCGAGGGTGCATTCCATGGGGCGCTGGCGAGGGTGCATTCCATGGGGCGCTGGCGAGGGTGCATTCCATGGGGCGCCGGCGAGGGTGCATTCCATGGGGCGCTGGCGAGGCTGCATTCCATGGGGCGCTGGCAAGGCTGCATTCCATGGGGCGCTGGCAAGGCTGCATTCCATGGGGCGCTGGCAAGGCTGCATTCCATGGGGCGCTGACAAGGCTGCATTCCATGGGGCGCTGGCAAGGCTGCATCCCATGGGGCGCTGGCGAGGCTGCATCCCGTGGGGCGCTGGCGAGGCTGCATTCCGTGGGCACTTCATTAACAAAGTGGGGTATACATGGGCAGGGCTAAGGGTGTGGAGCCAGGGGGCGGCAATATTAGGTTTTGCCTAAGATGTCAAAAGACTGTCGGGATGTTTACTGCCTCGGATGGATTTGATTTAGATCACTAGTAAAAAGGCTTGATTTAAATCATCATTTCTAGAGAGCAACTGTCATCTCTGTCCTCCTCTGACCCGCTGTTGGCTCACCGACAGTCCCATTCACTTTAATAGGATGGCTGGTGATGCGGCAATGACACAACAAGGTGAGGGACATGGTGGCAGCACGGGCACTGCCATGATGGATCTGAAATGACAGGTGCTCTTTAAATCTAAGGACTCATTCTTGCCGGTAGTTACAATCTTTAATATTTACAATCAAAAAAAAAATCTGATTTAAATCAAAATAAAATCTGATTTTAAATCAAAATAAAATCCGATTTAAATCAAATGAAATCTGATTTAAATCAAAATAAAATCTGACTTTTAAATCAAAATAAAATCTGATTTTAAATCAAAATAAAATCTGATTTAAAATCAAAATAAAATCTGATTTAAAATCAAAATAAAAATTGATTTGAAATCAAAATAAAAACTGATTTTAAATCAAAATAAAATCCGATTTAAATCAAAATAAAATCCGATTTAAATCAAAATGAAATCTGATTTAAAATCAAAATGAAATCTGATTTAAATAAAAAAAATCCAATTTAAATGAATAAAAAAAAAAATCATTGATTGTTATAATGCTCGGCATCCACAAAAAAAAAAAAAAAATGTGTTTGGACTGATCCTTTAGGTCTTGAAATGCATACAGTATGAAAACATAACCCGCCCAATCAGGGCTCCTGCGTCTCGTCTATGCATTGCTGTAGTGCATGCGTCCGCCTCACGCCATATTCCGACCTGAGAGCAGTTTTTGCTTACTAAATATAATTTTTGGATGGACCCACCTTAAAAAAAACCAAAAAAACTGTGTAATGGATTGTATCCCCTCCGCCTGTTACAGGTGATCTCCATTGCAGCAAAGCCCTAAGCAAACATGAAAAACCAGTTCTTCTGCTCCTGTAAAGGCCAATGTTGCCCACAAACAAAGGCGAAGTCCATTAGCAAACTCTAAACTCCTATAAAGTCCCTTTCCCCAAATCATCTATGTACAATCTCTACATGTATGTACACACGCATGCATGGAGAATGCCTATAGACAAGCTCGTCACCATAACACACACCGCCCCGGCATGTCTCCTACCTGCTCTGTATAGCAACCAAATGTGTCTGAGAGCGCAGAGCCAGAGCTGGAGGCTCGCCTTCCCGAAAGCAGAAGCAATTAAGTGACAGTCATGTGACGGGCAGGTCAGCCGGCTGCACTGGATGGCTGACTGCATGGAGGACGACTGCTGTTAAAGGGGAAGGGACCTGTCATTTTATACTGCACCCAATGCCAATGTATGGGACCACTTTTAAACCCTTAAGGTTGTTTTTTGTTTGTTTTTTAACAAAAAAAAAAAAAAAAGTTCCCTTATATTTCATAGTTATCTTGTTGCACAGGGTAAAAAAAAAAAAAGACAAAGGAGTTTAATTGACTTATATTGCACTATATTGGGCTATCCCTGTTAATGCCCTCCAATCCTCATCAACATGCTACTTAATTTTTATTTATTTTTTTAATCTTTTTTTAATCTTTCCATTTGTGGGACCTCATTCTAGACCCAGTGATGTCATCACAAGGTCTCTGTGCTTCTAAATGCAATGCAGGCAGATCATGGCAGGTGTGAGGCGCTGTAGGCTTCATGAAAAATATCACAGCACCCTGCCTCAGTACTCCTCTCAACCCTGATGGAAGCAGTGAGCTGGTTTCTCAGATTAATTCAAACAAATTAAAAATGCCCTGATGGGTGGGCATCACTCCGAAGGGCTGGGTGTTTCTAGGCATGCAATTTTCCTTAAGTAATGCCTAGATGTGCTGCTGAACCTCCATAATTGCAAGCAGGGCTGTCATCAGGAATTATGGGGCCCCTTACACAGCTTCAGGCATGGGCCCCCTGGAGCAGAGAACCAGGGGGAGGGGGGTGTTGCCGCCTCAAATTGAGAAGCGGGAGGGGCTGCCGCGAATTGAGAAGCGGGGGAGTGCCGCCACTAATTGATAAAATTGAGAAGCGGGGGGGGGGGCACGAATTGAAAAGCAGGGGGTACTGCTGCTGCAAATTGAGATCGGGAGGCTTTGGGTGCTGACAAAAAAAAAGGGGGGGGGGTGACCTCTGAGCCCCTTACAATATATATATATATATATATATATATATATATATATACACACACACATACACATATGTGAAAAAAATTCTAAAAAAATAAAAAGCCGGGTGGCTACCGGGACCTCTGGGCCCTTTAAGAAAAAGAGGGGGTTGCCATCCGGGGCCCTGTGAACCTCTGGGCCCTTTACATATATATATATATATATATATATATATATATATATATATGAAAACAATTCTAAAAAAATAAAAAGGGGGTAGCCACCCGGGACCTCTGGGCCCTTTAATAAAAAGAAAAAAGAAAAAGAAAAAGAGGGGGTTGCCATCCGGGGCCCTGTGGACCTCCGGGCTCTTTAATAAAAACATAAATAAATAAATTAAAAATATATATAAAAAAAAAAAATATTAATTCTTGTAAAAAAATTTTTTTTAAAAAAGGGGGTTGCCATCCGGGGCCCTGGGGACCTCCGGGCCCCTTAAAAAAAGAATAAAAAAAAGGGGGGGTTGCCATCCGGGCCCCTTACAACTGTCCAAGACTCAAGGAAAGGCTGGAGGTCAACTTTCAGTATATCTATATCCAAAAACATTTTTCGTACTTGAGTAGATAACAAGTAAGAAATATAAGTATCTGTATTTTTTGTAGAGAACATTTAAATACCTGTTTTTTTTTTTGTTTGTTTTTTGCTCTGTGGCCACCAAAGGAGATTTACCTTTACTTCCTGTCCGGGAGACACAACAGGAAGAAATCCCACCAAAGTGAGGAGCATTCCCCTCTCAGGGAGGAGTTTCCTCATTGGAGTATCTCTGCTGTATTCTCTTTCTGGTGACCACTGTATAATTTTGGATTTCCCGTCACTTTTTCCCCCAGTAAGAATGGGCATCAGGAGAAATAGAAAGAAGGAATCGCAACAGCAACCTGAAAGAAGCTCTAACCCTCCCCCACTGTATCAAATATTCTAGAAAAAGAAAATTTGGGCTTTAAATATAGTTTTAAAAAAGAGTAACAGAAAAAAATGCTCAGACTTCTTGCGAAAAGAAATGTACTCACCCTGGCCTTCAGGAGGCGCTCTTTCTCTGCCATGGCTTCACGTAGCTGGCGTTCCATCTCTGCTAACTGAGGGATTGGCCTGTGGAGCAAAGAAAGCAGTATAATGTATGAGCATAGGGTACGCGCCTACATTTTTTTTTTCTGGAGGGAAAAAGAAAATCTGCATAAAACATATACACACCCTCTAAAAGACAGCCTAATAATCCCCCTTAAAGAATATCTCTGGGGTCATAAAAAAGTTATTTCAATTCTGCGTGAGAGGAGAGACCTCAATCCTAGATGTAGACATTATTCAGAGATAAGCCCCGCCCTTGCAGTTCACCAACCCTTTGGGAAGAGCCTAACAGCCAATAGAGATTCCCACACTGGATATCTAAAGTTCAGGGGCGGGGCTTAGCTCAACACTGCAGCAGAAGTCAAGACCTCTTATACAGCATTCAGTAAGGATTGAGAAACTCTGATGAAGGGATGTATTTAGACCTTGGGCTCTGATCAAATGCAGAGCCATCAGAGGGTTGAATATTTTAGGTCTTTTAGCCCTACCCATATGTCAGAGGTAGTCGGGGATGTCCATTTTGAAGTCTTCCTCCACAGGATCTTCTGTCCTCTCCTTGCAGATTGCGGGTCCGTGCCAACTGGAGATTGGGGCTGATGGCGAGGGCTATCTTACCTCCGGAGCTGCTGGAGGATACAGCAAGGTGCAGAGCAAGGCCAGCGCTCTCCAGACAGGCTGCAATGGGACAAAAACATTTAAACTGTTTTATTTTCTTTTAATTCATGAAACGTTTTTTTTCCAAAAAGGCGTTTGAAAAATAATTGCAAAAATACTGTGCGAGATAAAAAGTTGCAATGACTACCATTTTATTCCCTAGGTTTTCTGATGAAAAACACATATATATATATATATATATATATATATATATATACAGGCCCGGATTCATAGAGCACTTATGCCGACGTATAACAAGTTACGCCAACGTAAGTGCAAATGTGTGCCGTCGTATCTGTGCGCCGGACCCACAAACAGAGATGCGCCTAAAACCAGGCTACACCCCGCCAACGTAACTTGCTTACGCCGGTGTAGGGTGGGCGTACATTTAGGCTGGGTGCATGGTGCCGCTCCCATTGATTAGCCATTCAAACATGCAAATGAGGTAAATACGGCGATTCACGAACGTACGTGTGCCTGGCGCAGGCTACACGCGGTGCGCGCAAGTTGTATGTTCGGCGTAAAGTTATTCCCCATAAAGGAGGTGTAACTCAGCAACAGACATGCTCAGGTCTGCACCAGGGAACACAAGCCGGCTGGGCATAGATACGCCGGCTTTCTTCTAAGATACGAACGGCGTAATTCGCTTACACCGTCGTATCTTAAGTTGCATATTTACGCTGGCCACTAAGTGGCGCTTTGCGTAAATTATGCAAATTAGCTATTTACGCAGATTCACGAGCGTACTTGCGACGGCGCGTCGTATTTAACGTCGTTTGCGTAAGCGTGAGACCGGCGTAAAGTTACCCCTGCTATAGCAGGCGCAGTCAATGTTAAGTATGGTTACGTCGGTTACGTCGTTTGCGTAAATCGTTCGGGAATGGGGCTCGACGTTAGTTACGTTCACGTCGTTTACATAGAGAGAAAAAAGCGACGTGATTTTGCGCATGCGCACTGGGAACGTCCACGGATGGCGCATGCGCCGTCCAAAAAAAACGTCACTTACGTGGGGTCATGATTCATTTACATGAATCACGCCCCCACCTTCCAAATTTGAATTGTGCGGCCTTGCGCCGCCACAGATACACTATGCCGCCGTAACTTACGGCGTAATTCGTTTCTGAATAAGCAACCTGACGCTGATAGTTACGGCGGCGTAGTGTATCTGAGATACACTACGCCTGCCTAAAAATAGGCAGATGTCTCTGAATCTGGCTCAGAGTGTTAAATATCAGCGCCTCTGCAATATGTTGGGGTTGTGAAGCAGAGACCGCCTCCAGCGGCACCCGTCCAGTGCCGTCTTCCACCCAATCTTGATACCCATAAATGATCCAAAAAGCCAGAAGCTTCTATCTCTACATCTATATCCATGAAGTCTGAGGTTAGAGGTCTGTCCTGTTGTCAGAACCTTTGTGTTCTTGATATTCAGCTGAAGTCCAATCGTTTTACTCTGGTCTTTAAAGTAGATATAAAGGCAGAAAGTTTTTACCTGCACTAAAATGCTTGCCTGAGCCTCGATCCATTGCTGTGTCCGTGAGCTGCGGCGCTCATCTCTATTTCTTTCTCTTTCTATTCTTTCAACTATGGGCGTACTGTCTTAAGAATGTCAAAGGTTGTTTCTTCCTCCAAGGCATTACCTTCATATGTTTGTGCCAGAAAAGACTTCCTCTAACCAATAAACTAGTGAACTTTCCATACACCCAGGGCTGCCATCAGGGGGGTACAAGCATTACACCTGTAAGGGGCCCGATGGTCCCCTTACAGGCCCAGCTGGCCCCCTCTCGTTTTTTATTTCATTTATCTATGTTTTTGCATTACACCTGTAAGGGGGCCCGATGGTCCCCAGGGCCCCTTACAGGCCCGGCTGTCCCCATCCCAGTTTTTTGTATTATTATTTTTTTTCTTTTTGCATTACACCTGTAAGGGGCCTGATGGTCCACAGGGCCGCTTACGGGCCCAGCTGGCCCCCTCCCGTTTTTTTATTTTAATTTTATTTATCTATTTTTTTGCATTACACCTGTAAGGGGCCTGATGGTGCCATGGGCCCTTTACAGGCCCGGCTGTCCCCATCCCAGTTTTTTTTATTATTATTTATTTCCTTTTTTTTTTTTTTTGCATTACACCTGTAAGGGGCCCGATGGTCCACAGGGCCGCTTACAGGCCCAGCTGGCCCCCTCCTGATTCTTTATTTTTATTTTATTTATCTATTTTTTTGCATTACACCTGTAAGGGGCCCGATGGTCCCAAGGGCCCCTTACAGGCCCGGCTGTCCCCCTCCCGTATTTTTTTTTTTATTATTATTTATTTACTTTTTTTTTTTTTTTTGCATTACACCTGTAAGGGGCCCCATTGTTCCCAAGCCCCCCCCCCCCCCCCCCCTGCTTACAGACCAACTAATTATGTAACAAGCAGTATTTACTTAACCACTTCCATACCGGGCCTATTCTGGCATTCCCTGTCCTACATGCAAAAATCATAATTTTATTTGCTAGAAAAATTACTCAGAACCCCCAAACACTATATTTTTCTATATATTTTTTTTAATAGCAGACAACCTAGGGAATAAAATTGCGGTCATTGCAAATTTTTATCTCGTGCAAACCTCCTTTTTTTGGGCAAAAAAATACGGTTTCATGAATTAAAAAATAACAAAACAGTAAAGTTAGCCTATTTTTTTTTTGTATAATGTGAAATATTATGTTACGACGAGTTAATAGTTACCTAACATGTCACGCTTTAACTCATGTAATGGTGCCAAACTTCAGTACTCTTAAGCGACGCTTACATTTTTTTTTACAAGTTACCAGTTTAGAGTTAGAGAGAAGGTCTAGTGCTAGAATTATTGCTCTCGCTCTAACGCACGCGGTGGTTTGAACAGGGTTTACATATGTGGGAGGGACTTGCATGTGTGTTCACTTCTGAGGGCGAGCTACCGGGGATAGGGGCGTTTTAAATTAAAAAAAAAAAAAGATATTTTAATTTTACTTAACTTTTTTTATTTTTGCACTTTTTTGATCACTTCTATTCCTATTACAAGGAAAGTAAACATCCCGTGTAATAAAAATATATTGTGACAGGTCCTCTTTATGGAGAGATGCGGGGTCAATAAGACCCCCACATCTCTTCACTCCAGAATGGAAAGCATGAGATCGTCAACAAAAAAAATCACTGATCTCATGTTGACAGCCGCGGCTTTGATAGCGGCTTTGTTTACTTCCGGGTGACATTATGACGTCACGCCCGGGCCTCCGACGGTCATAGAGATGACTGGTGACCATCTGGCATTTTATTCCAAATATGAGATTTGACCCCAGATCTCATATTTAAAAGGACATGTCATGCTTTTTTCTATTACAAGGGATGTTAACATTCCTTCTTAAATAATAAAAAAACTAAAAACTGTGTAAAAAGAAATAAATTAAAGTAAAATAAAAAATAAAATTTTTGTTTTAAAGCGCCCCGTCCTGACGAGCTCGCGCGCAGAAGTGAGTAGCGCCCGCATATGAAAACGGTGTTCAAACCACACAAGTGAGGCATCGCCGCGATCATTAGAGAGAGAGCAATAATTCTAGCCCTAGACCTCCTCTGTAACTCAAAACATACAAACTGTAGAATTCCTAAACGTCGCCTATGGAGATTTTGAGGGGTAAAATCTTGTCGCCATTCCACAACAATTTTGAAGCGTGACATGTTGGGTGTCAATTTACTCGGCGTAACATTATCTTTTCACAATATAAAAAAATAATTGTGCTAACTTTACTGCTGTCTTATTTTGTAATTCAAAAAAGTGTATTTTTCCCAAAAAAGTGTATTTGTAATACGGTGTGACAAAAAGTATTGCAATGACCGCCATTTTATTATCTAGGGTGTTAAAAAAAAATCATAATGTTTGGGGATCTAAGTAATTTTCTAGCAAAAAAAAAATGTTTTTAACTTGTAAACACCAAATGTCAGAAAGAGGCTCGGTCCTTAAAGGGGTTGTAAAGGTAATTTTTTTTTCCTAAATAGCTTCCTTTACCTTAGTGCAGTCCTCCTTCACTTACCTCATCCTTCCATTTTGCTTTTAAATGTCCTTATTTCTTCTGAGAAATCCTCACTTCCTGTTCTTCTGTCTGTAACTCCACACAGTAATGCAAGGCTTTCTCCCTGGTGTGGAGTGTCATGCTCACCCCCTTCCTTAGGCCGCATACACACGATCGGTCCAACCCGATGAGAATGGTCCGACGGACCGTTTTCATCGGGTCACCGCTGAAGTGGCCTGATGGTCTGATGTGCGTACAGACCATCAGTCCAAAATCCGATCGGGCCAGAACGCGGTGACGTAGAACACAACGACGTGCTGAAAAAATTAAGTTCAATGCTTCCAAGCATTTGTCGACTTGATTCTGAGCATGCGTGTTTTTTTTTGCGTACTAACCATTGTTTTGGTCGGATGGTCAGGCGTCCATCGGACGGAATTTAAAGCAAGTTTTAAAACTTTGGTCCGATGGACAACTGTCCGATGGGCCGTACACGCGATAGGCTTGCTCCGATGAAACTGGTCCTAAAGGGACACTAAAGTCAGGACTTAAAAAAAAAAAAAATAACAAACATGTTATACTTACCTCCACTGTGCAGCTCGTTTTGCACAGAGTGGCCCGGAAAGCTGTCTTCTGGGGTCCCTCGGCGGCTGTCTGGGCTCCTCCTCGCAAAAGCTTTCTATCTTCATGCGAGGGCGCTTGCGCGGTGGAAAGCTTTTGCGAGTGCGCTCCCGTGATACAGCGGCGGCCATAGCCACCGACTGTATCACTCGGCTCCGCCCCCCGGTGCGCTGCATCATCCGCTGTGATTGAAAGCTGCGCCAGCCAATGGCTGCACTGCTATCAATCCGCCCAGCCTAGCCAATCAACGGCCAGGCTGGGAACCCAAGAGGATGACGTGGACGCGCCCGGGAGTTTCAAACGGTAAGGTAAGTAAAACGGGGACTCGGGGGGCCGGTGCTGTGAGATGTTTTTTTACCTTAATGCATAGGATGCATTAAGGTAAAAAAACGTTTACCTTTACAACCCCTTTAAGGCCAGTTTCATCGGACAAACCCGATCATGTGTACGTGGCCTTAGACTACAGGAGAGTCAGGATACTTGCTACGTTGCAGATAGAGAAAGGTGCTGGGTGTTAGTGGGCGTTCCTGTTCCTGACTCTACTGTAGTCCAAGGGAGGGGGCGAGCACGACACTCCACACCAGGGAGAAAGCCTCGCATTACTGTGTGGAGTTACAGACAGAAGAACAGGAAGTGAGGATTTCTCAGACAAAAAATAAGGACATCTAAAAGCAATATGGAAGGATGAGGAAAGTGAAGGAGGACGGCACTAAGGTAAAGGAAGCTATTTAGGGGGATAAAATTGTACCTTTACAACCCCTTTAAGTGGTTAAATAATGTAACAACCGATCACTTACTGTTGCCGTGGAGTGACAATGGACGGTCAGATTGCCGCAGAAACGTTGCATTTCTACTCCTTCTGGGCAGACTGGAAGTCCTCTGAAGTCCCTGTTAAAAAAGTAAGAGTATGACATGGGAAACACGAGTAGGATACAACGATCTGTCTGCAACTCGTTGGATCAGTTTCCAGGATGTCTGCATGGAGTATGTACATTGCATTTGTGTGATCTGGTTTCCTCCCACAATCCAAACATGAAACATGAGTGGCCTAGCTGCCTTCCACCTTTATTTATTAGTAAACCTTTGCAATAATCTTGATGCGGCTTGGACAATTTACTGACAATGGCACAAGAAGCATCTAAATCTTGGCTGCTTTGAAAGAATACAAACAGATCTGCCTTCAGATACACAGTCCCCTTTATCATCATTACCAGATAAATAAATAATAAAAAAAAGCTTTCCAGTAAAAATACATTTTGAGATTGATGGAAAAAAATATGAATGTCAGGGGTCAAAGGGAGATAAACTGACTTTGAAGAACAATGGAAAGTCCCAGACAAAAAAATTAAATAGACTTTTTTGGGGGATGAAAAATGCATGCTGTTCATAGAGCCACCACTAGGAGGCAGTACCTATCTTTGGTATTTTACAATTAAAGTTTAACTATAGGCAAAACTTTTTTTTAGTTTTGGATAAAGTGGAGAGGGATTAGAGCCCCTGTCAATTTGTATTGCTGTCTGTGCCCCCATTAAAGGGGTTGTAAAGGTTTGTTTTTTTATTTTCTAAATAGGTTCCTTTAAAGGGGTTGTAAAGGTACAATATATATATATATATATATATATATATATATATATATATACATATACATATATACACACATATAAATAAATATATATATATATATATATATATATATATATATATATATACACACATACATATACATATATATACATTTATATATACATTTATATATATATATATATATATATATATATATATCTTCCTTTATCTTAGTGCAGTCCTCCTTCACTTACCTCATCCTTCCATTTTGCTTTTAAATGTCCTTATTTCTTCTGAGAAATCCTCACTTCCTGTTCTTCTGTCTGTAACTCCACACAGTAATGCAAGGCTTTCTCCCTGGTGTGGAGTGTCGTGCTCGCCCCCTCCCTTGGACTACTGGAGAGTCAGGACGCCCACTAACACACAGCTCCTTTCTCCATCTGCAACATAGAGAGCATCCTGACTCTCCTGTAGTCCAAGGGAGGGGGCGAGCACGACACTCCACACCAGGGAGAAAGCCTCGCATTACTGTGTGGAGTTACAGACAGAAGAACAGGAAGTGAGGATTTCTCAGAAGAAATAAGAACATCTAAAAGCAAAATGGAAGGATGAGGTAAGTGAAGGAGGACTGCACTAAGGTAAAGGAAGCTATTTAGGAAAAAACATTGGCCCAGATTCACAGAGCAATTACGCCTGTCTAACTGGTGTTAGACAGGAGTAATTTCAAATTTCGCGCGCCGTATCACTAGTTTGAATCCTCAAACCATGATACGGCGGCTTCGGGCTTCGATCCGAGAGGCTTACGTCCTCGTAAGCCTTCGGATCTACGCTGCGATATTTTTGCGGCCGCTGGGAGGAGTTTGCGTCGTTTTCATGCGTCGGGATATGCAAATGACTTTTTACGGCGATCCACGAAGGTACGAGTGTCCCTCGCAATCGCCTACGTCATTTTTTGGCTACGTACTGTTAGAGGAGCTTTGCGTGCGTAACCCATGTAAAGTATGGCCGTCGTTCCCGCGTCGATTTTAAATTTTTTTTTTTTTTTTTAACGTAACTCGTTCGGGAATAGGAATGTACGTAAACGACGCTACTACGACGTGACGACGTGTTTACGCGCAATGCACGGCGGGAAATTAGCGAACGGAGCATGCGCAGTTCGATCGCCGCGGGAACGCGCCTATTTTAAATGCTTCACGCCCCCTACTCGCGCAGATGGATTGCGACGGGAGAAATACACTACGCCGCCGTCGTTTACTGGACAAAATCTACCTGGATTCCACGTAGAGCCAGGTAAAAAACGGCGGCGTAGTGTATTTCTGATACTCTACGAGAATCTAATTCTCTGTGAATCTGGGCCACTACCTTTACAACCCCTTTAAGCTAGTGCATTTTTGGTTCACTTACCTTTTCTTTCGATTTCCCTTCTAAATGTTTATTTTTTTCTCACTTCCTGTTCCCCCTTTAGTAAGCTTGTCCCCATAATCCAAGCTGTTCTGGCTGGGGGTTAGTCAGCGTGCTCACCCCCTCCCTTGGGACTACATCCCTGCAGGGAGATGCTGTGAACACAGTGTCTCCGCGCAGGAATGTAGTCCCAAGGGAGGGGGCGAGCACGGTGACTAACCCCCAGCCAGAACAGCTTGGATGATGGGGGCAAGCTTACTGAGGAGAAACAAAAAGTAAGAAATTCAGACAAAGAAAAAAACATTTAGAAGTAAAATTTACGGAAAAGATAAGTGAACCCACAATGCACTAGCTTAAAGGAACCTATTTAGAAAATACAAAACAAACCTTCACAGCCCCTTTAAGGAGACCCATCCTCTATATTTGTCCTGTTTACCATTAGCATTGAAAGTGAATGTAAAAAGAAAAACCTCAAATTTTGGGTGGTCCCCAGAAATGTAATAGATGGGAAATCCAATGGGGACACTGGTTCTGGTGACCTGGGGGTCCCCAAGAAATTCCTTTAATTTGCAGAAATTTCCTATCACTTCCTGTTTGGCTATGGGACAGGAAGTGAAGGAAAATCTCTGCAATGGGACAGGGATGGCGGAAGAAAAATATCTGACAGGGGTTATAACCCTCCCTTACTCTATCCAAAATGAAAAAAAAAAATGTTTGCCCATAGTTCTACTTTAGGATGAAAGCTCAACCAAAAGTGGTGTGTTCTTTTATGTGTATTTCATATCGGTGGGGTTGGACACAAACTCTTGAGCGGCAGCTTGTCCTTTCATGAACCTTTTTGTTCTCACCTTTCTGTGGCTGCTCTCGTTTTCTTCCTGTTTCTCAGAATCCTTCCCATGCAAAGCGCCAAGAGCCAACAATCGGTCCTTCTCCTACAATACAAACCAGTTTGCCATTATGGATATAGATTTTTTTTTTTTATGTCACAATGTACGGTATAAGATTTCCTATCATCTGTGCCCAGTCTTGCCACACAGAGTTAATTCAGCTCTGAGCAATCCTCTTTTATTGTTCAGTGAAATAAAACGGACTTACAGAGAAAAACTTTAGTCCGTTCCGCCCCCTTGCTGTGAGTGACAGGTTATTTACATATCTCATGCACTACCTTGGAGACAGGCATTCTTTTTTAATTCCCACCCCCACTCCTTTTCTGAAGTCATGTGGTTACTTTTCTGGATTTTGACTGGATGTTAGTGATCATAGCAGAATTTAGTGTAAGAAATACATACGAGAAAATGCATGTTGAGGTGGGCGGGGAGTCTACTGACATCACGACTCCACCCACCGAGCTCCAGACAACAGACCCACCCACAGAATCTGCAGTTTTCAGTTCTTATAACAGACAGAGGGGAGACATGTGACAGGTAAGGATACATGCAGGAGGCATCTATATCCTTATAGATCAGCACTATGGCAGGAGTTTAGAAAGGATGAGAGTGGCTTTACATCCACTTTAAAATACATTTTCTCAGAGTGGAAATGCAAGTCCCGCATTAATTTGTACCAAGGATGGTCTGCATGCAACTCCCAGACCTGGACAGACATCGAGGCATTTTGATATTTGCAAAACTCTTTCTAAGGGCCCACCCATTGCTTACATCAGGGATCCTCAAACTACGGCCCTCCAGATGTTGTAGAACTACACATCCCATGAGGCATTGTAACACACTGACATTCACAGACATCACTAGGCATTATGGGAATTGTAGTTCCTGAACAACTGGAGGGCCGTAGTTTGAAGACCCATGGCTTACATCAAGGCTTAGGGCTCTCTACAGGAGTACTGAGGCAGGGTAATGTGATGTTTTCAGTAAGGTAGATAGAGCTCCCTGCCGACCTCTTCCACCAGCCATGATCTGCCCGCCTTCCCCAGAAGCCCAGGGACCACTCAGTGACTTCTAATACCATATATACTCCAGTATAAGCCGAGTTTTTCAGCACATTTTTTTGTACTGAAAATGCCCCCCTCGGCTTATACTCGAGTCACCTTTTTGCGCCTGATCTCCCAGATTTTGTGGACCCGGTACCGGACGGTCGTAGGTCCCCTGGACCTCAAACACACATGTAGACACACTCCTCCTCTACAAGTGTGCAAAGTTTGTTGTCCGGGACACCTACGGTCGGGGAGCACCGATTTTTCAAATACGGGCACCCCTTCTATAGACCCCCACGTTAAACGGTAATTTCTCAGGTGGATTTAGGGACCCATTACCGGCGGGTTGTAGGTTCCCTGGACCCAGAAACTTAGCACACATGTAGTCCAATTTCCCCTCTAAAATTGTGCAAAGTTTGATGTCTGGGAGACCTACGGCTGGGGAGCACCGATTTTACAAAGCCTGGCACCCCTTCCATAGACTCCCATGTTAAGCAGTAATTTCTCAGGTGAATTTGGGGACCTGGTACCAGCCGGTCGTAGGTCTCTTGGACCGGAAACTTGGCACACATGTAGTCCTATTTCTCCTCTACACTTTTGTAAAGTTTGATGTCTGGGGGACCTACGGCTGGGGAGCACGGATTTTACAAAGCCCGGGCACTTCTTCCATAGACTCCCATGTAAAGCAGTAATTTCTCAGGTGAATTTGGGGACCTGGTACCAGCCGCTCGTAGGTCCCCTGGACCCGGAAATTGGCACATATGTAGTCCCATTTCTCCTCTACACTTTTGTAAAGTTTGATGTCTAGGGGACCTACGGCTTGGGAGCACCGATTTTTCAAAGCCGGACATCCCTTACATAGACTGCCATGTTAAGCAGTAATTTCTCAGGTGAATTTGGGGGCCCGGTCCCAGCCGGTTGTAGGTCCCCTGGACCTGGGACTTGGCACACATGTAGTCCTATTTCTCCTCTACACTTTTGCAAAGTTTTCTGTCTGGGGGACCTATTGCTGGGGAGCACCGATTTGTCAAAGCCGGGCACCCCTTCCATAGACTCCCATGTTAAGCGTCAGACTAGTCATGGACACAGTGAGGCATAGGCACAGTGAGGCATTGGCATGGACACAGTGAGGCATTGGCATGGACACAGTGAGGCACAGTAAGGCATGGACACAGTGAGGCACAGTAAGGCATGGGCACAGTGAGGCATGCACATGGACACAGTGAGGCATGCACATGGACACAGTGAGGCATGCACATGGACACAGTGAGGCATGCACATGGACACAGTGAGGCATGCACATGGACACAGTGAGGCATGGGGACATGGACACAGTGAGGCATGCACATGGACACAGTGAGGCATGCACATGGACACAGTGAGGCATGGGGACATGGACACAGTGAGGCATGCACATGGACACAGTGAGGCATGCACATGGACACAGTGAGGCATGGGGACATGGACACAGTGAGGCATGCACATGGACACAGTGAGGCATGCACATGGACACAGTGAGGCATTCACATGGACACAGTGAGGCATGGGGACATGGACACAGTGAGGCATGCACATGGACACAGTGAGGCATGGGGACATGGACACAGTGAAGCATGCACATGGACACAGTGAGGCATGCACATGGACACAGTGAGGCATGGGGACATGGACACAGTGAGGCATGGGGACATGGACACAGTGAGGCATGCACATGGACACAGTGAGGCATGCACATGGACACAGTGAGGCATGCACATGGACACAGTGAGGCATGCACATGGACACAGTGAGGCATGGGGACATGGACACAGTGAGGCATGCACATGGACACAGTGAGGCATGGGGACATGGACACAGTGAGGCATGGGGACATGGACACAGTGAGGCATGCACATGGACACAGTGAGGCATGCACATGGACACAGTGAGGCATGCACATGGACACCCTAGGCTTACACTCGAGTTAATGCGGTTTCCCAATTTATATTCGGGTCAGCTTATATTGGAATATATACGGTACTTCAAACTAGGAAAAGTCCCAGAACCAGAATATTTTCATATTCTAATTGTCAGATACTATGCTGTAGCCTGTATACAACAAGAAAATGCTAAATTTAGAGGGTGAAGTTCCTTTATTAGCACTGTCAGCAATGCGTTGGATTCCTTAATCACGTGTGATCTGCTTCCCGCACGGGGCTCTGCTACAACTCAACATCACAAGGCCTGGATGACATTTCACAGTGCTGTGCACGCTTGGCGTGACGCACTCACCAAGGCAATATGGCACCATGCCAGAATCCCATTCAGTCTTTGTTTGTCGGGTTGAATAAAAGAGGATCTCTGAGGCCTGACAGTTTTATTCTAGAATTTAAAAGCAATTTGTGTATCTACTCTTATCTGTGACAGCCTGCAGCCCACCTATCATGAAGAGAGACACGACTCCGGGCTTTATGGTTTTCCTGGATTGCATGTTTTTATCTAAAAGGTTTCCTAAGTAATGTTCGGTCTCTTAGAGCGGAACTAAACCCCAACCTCCGCCATGGTGGCCAATTAGGGGCTCTGTCTGCATTTACTGCACAGAGATGTCAACATGGCTCATTCATTTAGAATAGATCCTTTATTATCATTGTATTAAATATAATGACATTTTGTAATTTTAAGTGTGACTTATAAAAAAAAAGAACAGATGTCAAGAATCCCAAGAAGTAGTGCTCTATTGTGTATATGTAGACATAATAAGAGATACTGAGAACCACATCCCGCATACAGAGCAAGTGCTACTATGCTAAGTCCATGCATACAAAATAAGTACAGATACAAAATTGACAGCATACAAGACAAGAAGTGCTTCTGTGCAAAGTCCATACATACAGAAGGAGAAGAGATTTTGAGAATGACAGAATACTGGGTGAGAAGGGCTTCTGTGCAGGGTCCATAGCAATAAAGGGTTTTACAGGCTTGTGTTGCTGGCCCAGCACCCAACTCTCTTCCTTTCTCAGCACAGATTTGGAGACAGCCAGGACTGAGAATCACATGCGGCATACAGAACAATAAAAGTTCTACTGTGCAGAGTCCATACATACAGAATAAGAACAGATACTGTATATACTCGAGTATAAATAAAACAAAACCTGGCTACTGACGCATTTCGCACTGAAACTAGTGCTTAGTCTATGACTAAGCACTAGTTTCAGAGCGAAATGCATCAGAAGCCAGGTTTTGTTTTATTTTTGCTGTGACTTGTAGTGCTGTCCTTCTTTTAATAAAGGCTACAATTTGTTCAGAGTGCGGCTGTCCAGAGACATTTCTTGTTCCTGCTTTGCCGAGTGCATTGCCTGCACCTGAGTTATCTGCTACGGTGGATCTTCATTTGGGTTCCCACCTGGAGCGGCTACTCCCTCTCTCCTCGAGTATAAGCTGAGTTTTTCAGCACATTACCCCCCCCCCCCCCCCTCGGCTTATACTCGAGTCACCTTTTTGCGCCTGATCTCCCAGAATTTGGGGACCCGGTACCGGCCAGCTGTAGGTCCCCTGGACCCCAAACTTGGCACACATGTAACCTCACTCTTCCTCTACAAGTGTGCAACGTTTGTTGTCTAGGGGACCTACGGCCAGGTAGCACCGATTTTTCAAACCCGGGCACCCCTTCCATGGATCTCCCATGTTAAACGGTCATTTCTCTGGTGACTTTGGGGACCCGGTACCAGACTCCCATGTTAAACAACAGTCTAGTCATGAACACAGTGAGGCATGGGCATAGTGAGGCATGGGCACAGTGAGGCATGGGCACAGTGAGGCATGGGCACAGTGAGGCATGGGCACAGTGAGGCATGGGCACAGTGATGCATGGGCACAGTAAGGCATGGACATGGGCACAGTGAAGCACAGTGAGGCATGCAGATGGGCACCCTAGGCTTATGCCGCGTACACACGGTCGTTTTTTGCAATGAAAAAAAACATCGTTTTTTAAAACGTCATTTAAAATGATCGTGTGTGGGCAAAACGTTGTTTTTTGTCTTAAAAAAAACGAGCCAAAAAAAATTCCAACATGCTTGAATTTTTTTGTGTCGTTTTTCAAAACGTCATTTTTTGTGTCATAAAAAGTGATGGTGTGTGGGCAAAACGATGTTGAAAACGACGTTTTTAAAGCCGCGCATGCTCAGAGGCAAGTTATGAGACGGAGCTTCAATGGAACAGAGTGCCGTCGAACGTGGTGTACGTCACCACGCTTTGCTAGAGCATTTTGGAAAAACGATGGTGTGTATGCAACGTCGTTTTGGAAAATGAAGTTTGAAAAACGTCGTTTTTTTATTTCATCACAAAAAATGATCGTGTGTACGCGGCATTATACTCGAGTCAGTACGTTTTCCCAGTTTTTGGTAGTAAAATTAGGTGCCTAGGCTTATATTCGAGGTTGGCTTATACTCGGTACTTAGAATTACATATGGTTTAAAACTTAAAACCTTAAGGACGTATCAAGGGAGATGCATGCATCACACAAGAAGATCGGGTAAATGGAGATAATGGGGTAGATTCATGTAGAGATCCGACGGTGTATCTACTGATACACCGTCGGATCTGTGAGATCCGACGCTCGGATCTATGCGGCTGATTCCTCGAATCAGGTTCCGCATAGATCTCCCTTAGAGCTGACTGGTGTAACTGAGTTACACTGTCGATTCTTAGGCTGCATTCTCCCGCCGTTCGCTAGGTGGCGCTTCCGTTCTTCTTCGCGCCGAATATGCAAATGTGCAGAAACGCCGATTCAGAATCGAATGCCCGGGCAACTTTTTTTCTTTACGTCGTTTGCGTTCGCCTTTTTCCGTCGGATTGTTACCCCTGCTATATGCGGGGTAAGTGCGGCGGATCCTATGTTAAGTATGGCCGTCGTTCCCGCGTCGAATTTTGAATTTTTTACGTCGTTTACGTAAGTCGTCCGGGAATGCGGCCATACGTTAATAGCGTTAACGACGAACACAATGACGTCCTAGCGACGTCATTTAAAGAAATGCATGCTGGGAAATTTAGCCGGCGGCGCATGCACAGTACGATCGGCGCGGGGATGCACGCAATTTAAATAGTAAACTCCCCCTAGCCGCGGAATTTGCATTCCGCCGGGGGATTTACGATCCGCCAGGGCTACTTACGAGGCAAGTGCTTTCTGAATACAGCACTTGCCTCAAAAACTGGCGCAGGCGGATCGTAAAACAGATAGATCACGCGGATCAAAAGATCCGCTGATCTACATGAATCTACCCCAATATATATAAATATACACACACACACAAATACACACTCCCATCATTCACTCCCATCCCATCATTTTAGGATGAGTTGACAAGCATGCATGTAGGAGGTTTTTCTCATCACACCTCAAATAAATAATTCGATCGGTATAGGTTGCATGTAGATATTTTTGTATAGATAGATTGCATGCAAATATTTGCTTTATAAGTCACACTTTAAATACTTTAACTACGTTGACAATCACCACAAGTGATTTTGTGTGTGTGTATAGGGACGAAGGGTGGGTATATGACACTTACAGTAAGTTAGCATTTGTGTCTCCTTCCCCTTGTGGTCCGGCGCTGTCACATGACAGTATAGAGAATATTAGCACTGTGTAAGCTCAGACTAGAATGACTTGGGAGCTTACAGAAGGCTTTCTTGCACCACTAATTTACCTTATTCAGAGACTGGAAGACTCGTGTGTTCTCCTCGCTAATCCTTAATCTCTCAGCTTGCGCCTGTTCCTCTGCACCACGTATTTGCTCTTCCAAGCGCGGAATTTTGTCCTGCAATTGAAAAAAAAAATTAGTGCTTGGAAGGGAAATTTAGATGAACATCAAATACCATATATACTCGAGTATAAGCCACATTTTTTGTGCTGAAAATGCCCCCCTCGGCTTATACTCGAGTCACCTTTTTGCGCCTGATCTCCCGGATTTGGGGACCTGGTATCGGTCGGCCATAGGTCCCCTGGCACATATGTAGCCCCACTCTTCCTCTATATGTGTGCAAAGTTTGTTGTCTGGGGGACCTACGGCTGGGGAGCACAGATTTTGCAAAGCTGGGCACCCCTTCCATAGACTCCTATGTTAAATGTCAGTCTAGTCATGGACACAGTGAGGCACGGGTATAGTAAGGCACGGGCACAGTGAGGCACGGGCACAGGTACAGTGAGGCACAGGTACAGTGAGGCACGGGCACAGTGAGGCACGGGCACAGTGAGGCACGCAGATGGACATCCTAGTCTTATACTCGAGTCAATACGTTTTTCCATTTTTTGTGGTAAAATTAGGTGCCTTGGCTTATATTCAGGTCTGCTTATACTCGAGTATATACAGTATTTTAAAACAATGAATAACAATAAATCAAGCCACGTTGTTAGGCTAATGCAACAGTAATTTGTTTTCACGTTGGGAATGACCACAGGCAAACAAATGGCAATATATTTATTTCTTGCAAATCTTACCTTCCTTTTGTTCAACTCGTTTTGCCGTTTGGCTAGGTTTTGTGTGATCTGTCTGTAGGAGGCCTCTCTCTCCTCTTCCCGGCTGCTTTCTTTCTCCAATTGCTGGAACTCCAAGTCTTCAAAGGATTTCACAGCACTTTCCATCATCTCAGACATCTGGAAGAAAAAGATGGTAAGTTGCTACTTTTCTCAGAACCTCCATATAGGGAAAACTATTCACTGGTAAACCCTTGGCATTCAGAGCTCCCATCTACAACAGCGGTTCACCAACTTTAGTCCTCGAGTAACCCCAACAGGACATGTTTTAGGAATATCCTTCTATAGCAGGGATCCTCAAACTACGGCCCTCCAGCTGTTGTAGAACTACACATCCCATGAGGCATTGTAACACACTGACATTCACAGACATGACTAGGCATGATAGGAATTGTAGTTCCCGAACAACTTGAGGGCCGTAGTTTGAAGACCCATGTTCTATATACACTAACTGTCATAAATACCAAGCCATTGGCTATTATAATGAAAAGACCTGTGAAAGGTGAGGAACTGAGGTTGGGAGCCGACGTTCTAGAGCAGGGGTCTCCAGACTGTGGCCCGAGGGCCCAATGCAGCCCTTTGCTAGCCTTTATCCGGCCCTTGCAGCACTATTCTTCCATATGATATGAGGGACTATGCTCCCACTGACACCAAGAATAGGGCACTATTTATTCCACTGATACCAATGATGGGGCACTATTCCTTCTCCTACTGGCCACCAACCCAAGACCATATTTACTCTCACTGGTGTTGGCCCAGGACATTTTGTACGCCCAATGGCCACAATTTGCCCCCCTAAAATTTGCAGGGCAGAAAACTGTCTGTCCTGGATATGTAGTATGTCTGGCAGCTTACCTTTCTCTCCATGTGTTCATTAGAGGCCAGACTCTCTTATCTGGCTGCCTTTATCATCTCTCCTCCCTGTATGGCTCCACCCCAGGCCATCCCAGGAACTTTATATTAATCACTTCACTGCAGGTCTGCACTGCTGATCAACGTTGTTTGTGTGTTGATTGTGTTCCTGCTTGCCGCGTGCTATGTTATCTCTGTGTATTGATTTTGACTTGTCTCCGACTACTTCTGTTTGCCTGTGACCCTGGCCCTTAGCCTGTCCCTTGGTTATCCTCGTCTGCTTTTTGCCCCGACCTCAGCTTACCCTTCACCATCTCTTGTGTCCTGAGTGGCTGCTTCCCCTCTCTCCCTATGGAGCGTGACCTAGGGGACTTCAGGGGCCGCGACCTGGATCCAGTTGCAGCGAAGGCCATCCTTATCACTGGAGGCTCTGGTGAATACCAACTGGATTTTAGACTCTGCGCCCTGGGGAATCTTGGGCTCAAGCTTCCTATAGGATCCCTGTTTGTGCCCCAAGCGAACCTCTCCTCCATATACATTCTGTGGTCCATCCACAGCAGTCTGCTATAGGGTTCACTCCAACAGGGTGCACTTGTCATCAGGTGACCTGACACTGTCCCTTTGTTTGAAAAGTTTGGAGACCCCTATTCTAGAGGTCAACATGCCATATCCAATTGGTATCTTCATCCAAAGAAGAACCAAATGTCCACAGACCTATCCAGTAGGAAGCTTTATCTAGACAAGACCTACACACATCTAAACCCTGCAGACATAGAAATTTCCATCTTAAGAACCGCATATCGATAAACCCTTCAGCTTAATGAACTATAATACTCATTCCACTCACTATTCCTGCCTAAATGAGCTCTATATATCGACGAGTCCTCCGACTTCTTTCAGCTAGAAGACAACAACTCACTTCAATACTCCTCCCAATCAGGAACTCCCTCTGGATATTTTTTTTATTATGCTTGAGTAGGAAAACACGAAGGTTGCCAAACAGCAAACAATATGACTGTATCTATTTTCTAGCAGGTTTTTATTTTCAAGGTTGCAAAAACAAAGATCTGTAGAGCTGAACTTTTTGAAATGCATCGGCTTTTGGGAAAAAATTTGCACCCCTCTTGTCTATAACTGGTAATATCTACTGCACACATAGTTCAGGTTTAGAAATACAGTGGGTCACTGTATTTTCTATGGCAAAGTAATTGGGGCCTTCACTGACCTCTTGGATCTGCTTCCTAAGCTGCTCCCGTAAACTCTCCGGCTGCTTTTCCAGTTGTGCGTGACACTGTGCGATCTTCTCCTCCAGCTCCTTCACCTTCTTCTTCTCGTACTGTAGCTGGACCTTATCCTGCACCAACAAAGGAAGACTTTACATTCAACTGCATGGGTGCAAAAATTATAAATTATACCTTATGTTAGTGTGAGCCCAACCAGTGGCCCCGGGGGCCACATGTGTCCCCCGAGGGCCTCTGATGTGGCCCGCAACCTCCTGCTCTGGCATTGAATCAAATAGAAGACTTTTATTAAAGGTCAGTTTATTACTTAAATCATAGGGCCAGATTCAGGTAGATGGGCGCATCTTTATTCTTGCGTAACGTTTCTCATTTACGTTACTCTGCCGAAACTTTAGGATAAAGTACTGTATTTACAAAGCACTTGCTCCTAAAGTTGCTCCTAAAGTTGCGGCGGCGTAGCGAAAATGGGCCGGCGGAATTCAAATTGGGCGGGTAGGGGGCGTGTAGTATTTAAACTAGGCACGATCCTGCATGCGCCGGCCGTCAATGTATCCCAGTGCGCATGCTTCACATTAGGACGGTGTTTTCAAAGTGAACGTCAATGACGTCAATCCCCATTCACGGACGAGTTATGCAAACAACGTTAAACTTTTTCAATTCAACACAGTCACGAAGGCCATACTTAACATAGGATACGCGTGCTTTTTGTTGCTTTAACTTTACGCCGGGAAACCCCTTACGGAAACGTCGTAAAGTGACTGCGTCGGCCCCCGCGTGCGTTCGTGAATTGCCGTATCTTGCTGATTTACATATTCTCGGCGTAAATCAGCGGGAACGCCCCTAGCGGCCATTTTAAAATTGCAGTTCCGATACGACGGCGAAATACAATTACGCCGCTCGTATCTGGACTCAATCCCGGCGTATCTTGTTTTCTGAATACAGAAAACAGATACGCCAGCGTAGGTTAGAAGTTACGCGGCTTATCTAGAGATAAGCCGCGTAAATTCTACCTGAATCTGGCCCATAGTGTATATATGGGCATATCTGTTCTGCAGTGGTTACTGGGCTGCTTTCAAACTGATCTAAGTTTACCTGCGGGGTACCTGCACTGAGCCATAGACTTCTGTTATTACATGCAAATTTAGTGAGCTTTCTGAAAGTGCACCAAACCTGCAGAATATAATAGAAGTCTATTGCAAAGTGAATGAAAGCAAAAAGGTACACTGCGTTGCACCCGCGGTGTGGGTATACCGCAGCGCATCAGTGTCAAAGCAGCCTTGGGCCCCTTTCACACAGTCAGTCCAAAAGCCTGACCCTCCATTGACCTCTAAGTAGTGGCAGACATAAACCAACTTGTTTTCTACCTTCAATCCTATCTGCAAAAAAATAAAAATAAAGAGTACAGAGGGGCTGTGTCCATGTCCGCTCTGCATATGCACATGACATCCACCGCTCCACTCATTGTGGCCCGTGACCGGTTACCAAGTCGCTTAAAGCGGAGATTAACACAAAAAGTGAACCTCCGCTTTTTGGATCCCTCCCCCCCTCAGGGGGGTGCAGATACCTGTCTGAGACAGGTATTTGCACCACTTCCGGGTTCTGACTCCCGCGGGAGTCCAGCCTCGTCACGTCACCCCCCCGCTGCCTTCTGGGACAACACTGTTCCCAGGAGAGAGCGGGGACCAGTGATGGCGCGCCACAATCCTCGCGCATGCGCAGTAGGGAATCTGGCAGTGAAGCTGCAAGGCTTTACTGCCTGATTCCCTCACGCGAATGGCGGCGGAAGCAGCGGAGGACCAAGCGATTGCTCAGCCTCATCTGCTGACAACGCGGCGCGCTAGACAGGTAAGTGTCCATTTTTTTAAAGTCAGCAGCTACAGTATTTGTAGCTGCTGGCTTTAAAAAAAAAAAAAACAGGTGGACCTCCCCTTTAAGTGGCCCCCACTCTTCAAAAGGTTGGGCACCCCTGCTATTCCATTCATCATATGCACATTAATGACCAGGATGTCACTACTTTGGCAAGCTGCCCAAACCCATCCAGCTTAAGATATACAGTTGTTGTATATAGCTTATATATACACATATATATATATATATATATATATATATATATATATATATATATATATATATATACACACACACACAGTAAAACTGTCAAAAGTTTTAATTATATGCAGCCAGTCTTGTGATCCAAAAGATAAATATCCAAAAGGCGTTGGACTGCAAAACGTATTAGTTCAATAAAGCACAGAAAATAATCATCCAACAAGCTCACTAGATCTTCTGAGCCTGCTCACGTAAAACAAGGCTCCCCCTCAGTAGGTAACCAAAAAAGAACTTAAAATATAAAAAGTACAACAAAAGCCCCAGATCAAATGATAAAAGTGTCCTTTTAGATTTAGCGATTCATCATATTACCACATAAAAAAGGCAACGTGATTCGGCGGCACCAAAACGCTCCTCCTTCACCAGGGTTTAAAGGGGTTGTAAAGGTTGTTTTTTTTATTTTCTAAATAGGTTCCTTTAAGCTAGTGCATTGTTGGTTCACTTTTTCCTTTGTTTTCCCTTTTAAATCTTTTTTTCTTTGTCTGAATTTCTCACTTCCTGTTTCTCCTCAGTCAGCTTTCCACCATTATCCGAGCCGTTTAGGCCGTTTAGGCTGGGGGTTAGTCAGCATGCTTGCCCCCTCCCTTGGGACTACATCCCTGTGGGGAGATGCTGTGTTCTCCCCGCAGGGATGTAGTCCCAAGGGAGGGGGCAAGCAAGCTGACTAACCCCCAGCCAGAAAGGCTCGGATGATGGGGGCAAGCTTACTAAGGAGGAACAGGAATTGAGAAATTCAGACAAAGAAAAAAACATTTAAAAGCGAAATCGAAGGAAAAGGTAAGTGGACCAACAATGCACTAGCTTAAAGGCTTAAATTAACCCCGTTTAGTCAAGAACTTTAAGGACAATGGCCATCTTTAATTGATATAAAGACTGCATTTTTTTGTATTTTTTTCTGTATTTGCACAGCAAAAAATATTCAATGCTGACTTGAATTTCGTTTTTTCTAATTACGTCTTTATGGGACTTATAATATGACAAGTAAATGACCACTTGCAATGAATCCACGGATTCAATGTTAACAGACTATGGTAGTTATGAAACTGAAGATGAATGTCTTTTTTTTTTTTTCAAAGAGCTTTATTGCAACAACTGTACACAACCAATGCAAAGCACTCAACTCTCTATCAGACCCCGCTTTGTCTCCTCCAATGCGTTTCACCCCCACAGAAACTAAGTCATGGAGATTGGGGTGAACACATCAAAGGGGTTATGTACTTTGACTTGGTTCTGTAAATGTACCATTTTTGAAGTAAAGCTCTTTGAAGAAATATAGATGTTGAAGATGTATGACTCCTTTCATTTAAATTTAGTGCACCGTTAAAAATAACAGACGCCGCTGAGTCAGCACCTGCATTTGGTGAAGGTGGCCTAAAAGACTGCCTGTAGCAGTGTACTATGTTTGTATTCACTATAAAAATGATCAGTTGCACATAGGAGGTCTTTCTGTAGGGGTGTCGCTACTTTACCTTTTGTCTCTCCTCCTGCCACTTCTTCTCTGTCTCTCTAAGCTGTTCATGCAACACATGGATCATCTCTTCCTCCTTCTCTATCTCCTTCTTCTCAGTCCTCAACTCTCCTTCCAACAGAGCCCGCTCCATCTCCACCTGAAACGTAATAAGTGGACAACACTGTGAAAGAAGCCCCACCCCTGAAGAGCCATAATGCATTCTCTCTAATACATTTTATCTTGACAAATTGTCCACTGCCATGCATTGAATGCTAAAACTCTTTACATTGAGAAGTAAAAAAAAATGACTGCTACAGTTTGTTACCGCTTAAGAAAACATATGCAACATCTAATAACTCTCTACTTGTCAATTGTCTACTCCAAACATTTGCAACAAAGGGCAAGTTTACTGCCCTTCAAACTTTGGGGGGCTGGACTTTGTCCAGTGGCAGTAGAAAATGTGCCACCCAGTATCAGTGGGAGTAAACAATGTCATAAGCTTGATGGTCAGTGGGAGTAAAATAATTACATCATTGGCGTCAGTGAGAGGAATAGTGCCCCATAATTGGAGTCAGTTGGAGAATTAGTTTGCCAACTCTGGTGTCAGTGGCAGGAATGGTGCCCCAAGGGCCTGATAAAGGCAAGCAAAGGACCCCATTTTGGCCTGTGGGCCGCAGTTTGGAGACCCTTAGTTTAGGCCAACCTTTCTCAACCTTTTTAACCCAGAGGAACCCTTGATATAACTTTCCAGTCTCAGAGAACCCCCGGTAAAAAATACAACAACATATCATGATACATTAGTGTGGTGGTCGGTGGGAAGAACGCTCCTTTCACTTGTGGTCATTGGGAAGAATTACCCCCTTACAGATAACTAAAAAGATCAATGGTGTCAGATTAAAGTTATCTGAGAGGCAGAAATTGTTCATTGCTCAAGAAACCCCTAGCAACCTCTGGAGGAACCCTAGAGTTCCATGGAACCCTGGTTGAGAAACCCTGATCTAGGCTCTCTTTTCCTAGGCAATGGATATCTAGCACTGGGACACTAAGATTGTCTTATTGGTGTTGCTATCCAATAGTGCTGCAATCAAAGTTTATGGGTTTTGGCCCAGCAGCTTCTATATGCCATAGTATTTCAATAACTTCCTTAGTTACTAATGCAACTTAAAGTATTTAAGACTCAAGCACCAAACCACAAACTAAGGGGTCTATTTAAAAAAAATATTTGCACAGCCGCCACCAATAATGTCCATATTGGGTCTAATATTTGTTTATTTCCTATAATCGTCAGCTCCATCTAGTGGCCCCATTGCAGTACTTTCCTGATGGAGGTATTTCAGTAAAATGCCAATGAACACTAGATGGAGCTGAGGATCATAGGTAATAAACGTATTAAGAAACCTTACACGTTTATTTGCAACAGTTGTAGGAATGCTTGAGGCATTTGCATAGTGAATACACCCTAAAAGTCCAGATACAATTGTTTTACAATGGACTTGATCCTATATTGGAACAAGTTTGTATCTGAACTATTATTTTTTGGTTTGGTGCTTCAATGTTAGATCCTTGATTCCAAATTGACGACCACTAATCAAGCGTAGCCTGATTGGCTAAAGGAAAAAAAATATTGTCATCCATAGCAACCAGTTAGATTAAAAAAGGTTACCTTTCTTAAAGGATCACTAAAGGAAAAAATGTTTTTTGCTGAAATGACTGTTTACAGGGTATAGAGACATAAAAGTTAACTGATTCCTTTTAAACATGATTAAAAATAGATAAAAATCAATCATATAATATGGCTCTAGTTTCACTTTCATTTTTAAAAAGGTTTTGTGTTTATGTAAGGTAGAGAGAGAGACAGAAAAACAAAAAACAAATCCAGGACAGTGTTTTGTTTTTAAATTGAATCCCAGGGCAGTGTTTTGTTTTTAAAATGAATCTGATTGGTTCTGAGGAGTTTTAGAGACACAGCTTGGACCACAGTGAAAAGCTGCCATGAGATTTTTCATAAGGAGCCAGACAAGCAGGAAGTGTGGAGATCAGAGAAGTATTACAGCAACTTCAAAGCAAAAACGAACAATGAGAACATAAAAACAGCACTGCATTAGGGTAAAGGAAGCTATTTAGCTAAAAAAATAATTTCCTTTAGTGACCCTTTAAGTAAGTTTTAAAATAAAAGGAAGACTCCGATTGGTTACAGTAACATATCTGACTTAGGCAAATATACAATTATCTTGTAAACGTCTAGAGCAATTGCCAAAAGCCTCACTTTCCCAGCCGCCCCCAAACTACAATAGCTACATCAGCTGGTAAACGCTAAACCTGTTGCTATTGGTTCAGGTAATAACCCCGTCACAGACCTCCCCAGAGCTGATCCTTTGTCGCCGACACTGGCTGCGTCTTCATGAACGGATCCCGGATAATAAGCAAAATCGGGCTCCCGGCAGTTTGCTTCTGTAGAAGACATTACACAAAGGAGCCTGTATATAGCTGTGCTAAGCTGGCGTATTGTTCAGCGACATACAACACCCACACGGCGGCATACACCTGTGCAGACACACAGTATAAACATCCAACCACTGTACACAACTGGGAGGAGGCAGACGCATGGGAGAGTTTCCCAGCAGAAGAGGTAAACAGCTTATAAGCCGGAAGTCTACAGTAACCGGTGATGGAATTGTAGGTCTTAAAGATATAGGCATTGGAATATAGTGTGAAAATAAAAACAGCAAGCCAGCTTTAAGGCCCCGTTTATATTAAGCAATTAGGAATCGCAAGCAGAAGTGCCGCAATTCCAAATCGCTGCAAAATTCGTGGCTCGCATTAGGGTTCCATTATTTTTAATGGCACCTCAAAACGCAGTGCGACGCTGTCATGATTGTTAAACAGTAGGGTTACACCGATACCCCTTTTTTAAGACCGAGTACAAGTTCCTATTTTTTTTCCAATTTTACCCTTTAAATACTTGTTACAATTTATTTTATTTTATTATTATTGTTTTTTTATCAACCATGTTGGGGGGGGGGGGGGCTTTGGTGAGATATCAGGGGTTCCTAACATCTCCCCTTTGATGAAAATTCATGGACAGCGGCTCCTGGTCAATCATAAACTGAGACATCGTAAACATAGTTTATTTTGCTCAGTTATGAATGGACAGTCAGTAATCTTGGACTCTGTTCATTTGAGAAATGAAGGAGCCGGAAAATGACATATATACTGGCTCCTTCCTCCGCTCTCTATCCTGAAAGATCCAGGACAGGGGGGACCAAAAGAGCACGGAGGACATGGAGGGGGACCAGAGGACCAGGGAGGACATGGAGGGGAACCAGAGGACCACGGAGGACATGAAGGGGGACCAGAGGAGCACGGAGTACATGGAGGGGGACCAGAGGAGCACAGAGAACAAGGAGGGGGGCCAGAGGAGCACAGAAGACAAGGAGGGAGACCAAGAGGAGCACAGAGGACATGGAGGGGGACCAGAGAACCACGGATGACATTGATGGAGGGTGACCAAAGAAGCACAGAGGACATGGAGGGGGACCAGAGGAGCACGGAGGACATAGAGGGGGACCAGAGGAGCATGGAGGACATGGAGGGGGACCAGAGGAGCACGGAGGACAAGAAGGGAGCACAGAGGACATGGAGGGGGACCAGAGGAGCACAGAGGACATGGAGGGGGGCCAGAGGAGCATGGAGGACATGGAGGGGGACCAGAGGAGCACAGAGAACAAGGAAGGGGATCAGAGGAGCACGGAGGACACAGAGGGGGACCGGAGGAGCACAGAGTTTACAGGGGGGAACTGAAGGAGCACAGAGGAAACAAAGGAGGACCGAAGGAGCAGAGAAGGCACCGGAAAAGCAGGGAGGTGGACCAGAGGAGCACGGAGGACATGGAGGGGGCCTGAAGGAGCATAAATGGCATGGAGGGGGACTGTATATTTACTGCCCAAAAGTAAGCAAATAAATTAAGTTCATCGTTAGGGTTTACGTACTTAAACGTGATTAAAAAAAAAAAAAATCATCCGATGGTCAATTGCCGAGGGGGCAATTTACAAAAAAAGTGCAAAATCTTGTGCAGCTCTGCATAGAAATCAATCAGCCTGCAGGTTGTACTGTCAAAGCTTAAAGCGGAGGTTCACCCTAAATATAAGATCTCCCATGCGATCCAGCATACTGGCGTCAGCGCCAGTATGCTGGTTTTTTTTTTTTTAATCGCACACTTACTGTATTATAGTGGAATTCCTTTTTTGTCCCCCGCGGTGGACGGCTGTAGTATTGCTCGTCACATCTTCCTAAAATACCCGATATGGACTCGGGTAATCTCGGCGAAAATGCGGCGCCTGCGCACAGACCTAGGAGCTGACTGCGCAGGCGCCGCATTTTCGCCGAGATTACCCGAGTCCATATCGGGTATTTTAGGAAGATGTGACGCGCTATACTGGCGCCGTCCACCACGGGGGACAAAAAAGGAATTCCACTATAATACAGTAAGTGTGCCATTAAAAAAAAAAAAAACAGCATACTGGCGCTGACGCCAGTATGCTGGATCGCATGGGAGATCTTATATTTAGGGTGAAATACCGCTTTAACTGAACAAGCTGAAGTTAGAAGCCGATTGGCTACCATGCACAGCTTGTACCAGATTGCATCTGTATGTCCAACATCTACATTCAGAGTCTTTGAACCAGGGAGGTCTTCCACGTAAAACTGACTGTTTACATTTTCATTAGGTCTACACTATTCTGACAGTCTCCCCGAGTACTAAAACAGCCTTAAACAAAGGACTGTTCTTTTTATAAACAGTATGCAGAGAGGAGGTTATACCAGGAAAATAAACAGACATCAGATGTTGAAAGAAAGAAGCCTGAGGCCATGAAAGGGAAAAAAATAATAATAAAAAAAGCGCTGCTCTTCCCCAGCTTTTACCTAGGTCCAGACTACATCCACCTTCAACAGAAAAGGTATATCGACGACATATATGTACTGTATATATATCTGTTTCACCCTCTCCATTAAAGTTTCTTGTGGTTTTTTTGAGGTAGGTCATCAGTTCTTTCTCCAACCTCATGGGGGTGACATGCAGTGTGTGATAACACATGTGCAATTCCAATTTGCACACACATACTAAGGCCAAATTAGACAGAAGCCAATTAACTCACCAGCATATCTTTGGATTGTAGGAAACCTACGCAAACTTGCATAATCATTGCAGATAGTGTCCCGGACAGGATTTGAACCAAGCGCATCAGTGCTGAAAACACCAACCCACTGCTTACTTCCGGATCACCGGAAAAAAACAAAACGATATCACGGATTAGAAAAATGCCTGGCATTGATCGACAAGTGGATGACTGAGAGCTCCCTGAAACTCAACGGATCCAAAACAGAACTTCTCCTCCACACAAACCGAAAGACTAAAGCTAATACCTCATGGACACCACCCACCATCCTTAGACAAATCATCACCCCAAGTACCAGCCTCGGAGTAACCTTTGACTCAGAGATGTCGATGGATGCGCAAATAGGATCAGTAGTCAGCGGATCCCATTACCTTCTCCGCCTACTGCGTAGACTCATTCCCTTCATCCCGGAAGAGGATACAGCGGTAGAAGTCGGAACAATCATCAATTCTCGACTCGACTACGCAAACTCCCTCTACTTAGGACTGCCAAAATACCAGATTTCGTGCCTGCAAGTCGTCCAGAACACTATCACCCCATCCCTGAGCACCCTTCATTGGCTAACAGTAAAGGATCAGGTCACATTCAAGACCATCTGCCTCACCCACAAATGCACACAAGGAAAGGCTCCGCAATACTTATGCGAGAAAATAAAACACTTCACCCCCAATCGCACCCTCCGATCGTCTAACCAAAACCTCCTCTACATCCCCAAGTCCCACTATAAATCCAAGGACCAAGGCTATGGAACGCTCTACCAACGAACATCCGCATGAAAAAAAAACATCAGGCCTTCAGGAAAAAACTCAAGACCTACCTCTTTTGAAGGATAAAAACAACACCGGATGGAATAAGCCCCTTGAGGAGATTTAGTTCACATTTGTAGCGCCATACAAGTTAATTACTCACTGCGCTGCCCCAATAATGATATAAAAACCAACCAACTTCATCATTGGAGCATGCAAGTAGATCTAATTTTTTCATGTCAGGCCGGGTACACACGGCAGAGAACCTCGACGGGCAGAACACATCGTTCCGCCTGTCGAGGTTCTCTGCCGGCCGTCGAAATCGGCGACCCGCCCGTCGGAAATGGCAACCAGCCATTCATCCAGGCGGGCCGTCGAGCAAAAAGAGAGCCTGCTCTCTTTTCGCTCGACGGGATTCCCGACGGGCGGGGCGAGCCAAAAGCGTACACACGGCCGAGGTCCTCGCTGGAATGCAGCTTCCAGCGAGGTTCTCGCTGGTTTCCAGCGAGAACCTCGGTCGTGTGTACGCCGCTTCACACATGGGAATGATCCTTTTGGCCATTGACTACATATGGATTTGATTTCTTGCTTGGGACCAGTGGATGGTGCCTCTAGGTAGTGGTAGGATTGATGCGCAATTGAAGATAACCTGTACAGTTTTTATTCTTTTCAAGTGATGGTTCTGGACTTATTTGTGGCGGCAAGCCATCCTCAGCAGCCTCACTATAATTTGTTTAAGGTCCATATGGCTTTATGCAACTGCCTTGGGCATGATGACCTTGTTTGCCACTCGGCACTCCTATACGGCCTAACTGTGACTGCCAAAGATTCCTTTTTTGGGCAAATGCTGATCCTATGTCCGCATTTTCCCCTATGGGTCTTTACCCACTGGCACAATAGTATTCTTTCTTTGGATGACATACACGATTCTATACTTCGCAAAACCCTGAAGAAGCTCAACTTGTGAAACGCGTGGGGTTTTAATGCTTACCTACATATTAAGTTCTCATTTGTGTTTTGGGTCTATGTATAAATACATTTTGTGATTGATCTATGTACACTATATTACCAAAAGTATTGGGACGCCTGCCTTTATACATACATGAACTGTAATGGTATCCCAGTCTTAGTCCGTAGGGTTCATTCTGTGAAGGCTGTCCACAAGGTTTAGGCCCCTTTCACACTACGGCAGTATGTGCGGTAGCGGTATAGCTCTGCTATTTTTAGCGGCGCTATACTGTTGGAATTGCGGCGGTATTCACCCACTAGCGGTGCGGTATTAACCCCTAATAGCGGCCAAAAAAGGGTTAATACCTTCGGCAAAGACCCATTGCCGTTGGTATTACTGCAGTGTCCCATTGTTTTCAACGGGAAGGAGCGGCGAAGGAGCGTTATACACACCGCTCCTCTCACCGCTCCAAAGATGCTGCTTGCAGGAGATTTTTTTCTTCCTCGGCCTCTGGCTTTCAAATTGAGAATGCTTGGACAGCAGTATTACAGGCGTTATGTATGCACTATTTTTAGCGCTAAAACGCCTGAAATACGCCTCAGTGTAAAAGGGGCCTTAGAAGTAAAAATATTTTCATGTAGACTCATGAAATCCAGAAAATGAAATATGGATGCACCGAAAATATTTTTGGGCGAAAATAGGGTTATCTGGGTCTTGCCAATAGAAAAAAAGTGCCGATAATGGATGTGGAAACGCTTGATTTTACTGCGTTCTTAATGCATTTCAATGGGCAGGTGTGTTTTTTTGTTTTTTTTACCTAACCAACAATGCAGGAAGTAGGATTTTTAATACTGCAAACGAACCAATGTGAAGACATACATAGGCCGGGATTCAGATACATTGGCGTATCTTTGTGCGGGCGTAGCGTATCTTCTTTACGCTACGCCGCCGCAACTTAGAGAGGCAAGTGCAGTATTCACAAAGCACTTGCTCCGTAAGTTGCGGCGGCGTAGCGTAAATTGGCTAGCGTAAGCACGCCTAATTCAAAGTAGGAAGGAGGTGGGCGTCATCTATTTAAATTAAGCGTGACCCCATGCAAATGAATGGCAGGTCGAACTGGGCATGCGCGCGCATGCTCAGAATCACGTTGCATATACTCCCTAACATACGTTGGCACAATGCCTACGACGTGAACGTAACCTACGCACTGCCCTATTCACTTAGTACTATGTAAATGGCGTACTCGACGTAAAATTTGACGGCGTCGTTCCCTGGCCCATACCTTTGCATTAGCTGCGCCTGCTATATGAGGGGTAACTTTACGCCGGACGTAAGCCTTACTCAAATCGCGTATATGAAGCGGCCGGGCGCATCTACGTTTGTGAATCGGCGTATATTACTCATTTGCATATTTAAAATGGGAACGCCGAATGCGTCCAGCGTAACTATGCGCCCACGATACGCCGGCGTAGGCAAGTTACGTCGGACGGCTGAAGCCATGTTTTTCGACGTATCTCGATTTGTGAATCAGCGCAAAGATGCGACGGCGCACGTTTGGACTTACGTCGGCGTATCTGGAGATACACCGACGTAAAACGTTTCTGAATCCGGCCCAAAGAGTTTAAAGGGATACATTGTACTTGAGCTTTTTTAATTTTTTTTGCATTTTTTTTTCCAATTTTTTATTTTTTTATTTTATCAAATTTTTATTGTATTTTTTAACACAAAAGCGCTTCAAAAACTGCTCAATGTGAAAGCAGTCTATGGGCCAAAAAGGTACCGATAATGGCCGAAAATAAATTCATATTCATTTAAATTCATGATGTTAACTAAAACGTTGAATATCATAAAATTATATATCATTTTTTTTTTTTTTTTTTTACGTCAATTTGTGCGTTCTGAATTTTCGGTTCTGCATTATTCATTTTGGTGGAATATTACAGTGGTATCCACATCTCTTACAATTCAATCCAAACATACATCTATTCATCTATCTATCTCTCATAGATACTGACTTTTGCACATTTTATTTATTAAGATTCTTTTTCTAAAAATAAAAATGTAAAAACAGTTTTTTTTTGCGTATAAAAATCGCATCCATATTAGGATCGGTCTTTGCATCACTTGTTTATAAATGTTCTTTTCCAGCAAAGTATAAATTATTTGCAATCGCGTCATACAAAATACAGATCCTAATATGGATAAGATGTTTTTAAGCAAAAAAAAAAAAAAAGGGACGTGCCATGCTAAATATATTATTAATGTCCCAATTTAAAGTGATGCATCTCATTAAATATTTAGAGACTCTGGACTTCTTTTTTTGGCTGTTATAACTTCTGTTCTACATAACAGAATTTGTAAATAAAAGATAAACATTTTTAGCGGCAATTGATGGGCACACTGGCAGTATTCGATGGGGCACAGTAGCGGCAATTGATGGGCACACTGGCAATATTTGATAAGGGAAACAGTAGTGGCAATTGATGGGCACACTAGCAATATTTGATGGGGCACAGTAGAGGCAATTGATGGGCACACTGGCAGCAATTGAGGGGCACAGTGTCAGCAATTGATGGGCATAGTGGCGGCGCTTGATGGGCACAGTGGCTGCGCTTGATGGGCACAGTGGCTGCTCTTGATGGGCACAGTGGCTGCTCTTGATGGGCACAGTGGCTGCACTTGATGGGCACAATGGCTGCACTTGATGGGCACAATGGCTGCGCTTGATGGGCACAGTGGCTGCGATTGATGGGCACAGTGGCTGCGCTTGATGGGCACAGTGGCTGCGCTTGATGGGCACAGTGGCTGCGATTGATGGGCACAGTGGCTGCGATTGATGGGCACAGTGGCTGCGCTTGATGTTTTTTTTTTTTTCAGTTTGTTTGCCCCCCCAAATAGATTTGAGCACCAGTCACCACTGATGAGGACATATGAAGAAACATTATGAACTGGGATATAGTAAAAAGTATGTTTCTGTTGTGATAGAATGAAAATGACAGTCGTGTTTATTTAGTTTTACGATTAATATTCCCAGCCTGCAGTGCCATGTCTTCCCTCCTTCAGTTTCGGGTTCCTCCCCCCTGGGGCGAGCGGCCTGGAAATTCTGGTTTATCAAGGCGTGGAGGTGTGACGCAAAGCAGCTGGCATAGGGAATCCATTGTGACATGTGCAGGATGGGTCATGAAGAAAAGTATAAGAAAAAAAAAATCACAGCGGTAAAAAGGGGCAGGAGGAATGCAGAGAGATTTCTTGTGTCCCGGGACAAAACACCGCAATGAAGGTCCTCCGAGGGTTCTTCTTCTCTCTGGATTGTATTGGCGCACATTGTATACGTCTAGAATTACAGAGACTCCAGATGTACGGAAACTGCTCAGGACAGCCGCGTACAATTCCTGGCAGCCCGACTGCTTCTGTAAATTGTGTTCTTACAAAATAGATGGGCGTTTTTACCCCCCAAAGGCTCAAAAGATACAGAAAAGCCAAAGATAGAGTAGAGAATTCTACATTAAGGTCTGTAAGCGAGTCTTTCAGAAGGATGGGGAAAAAGTTTGACTTGGAAAAGTTTTTTTTTTTTTGCTGGTTGGGAAGAAGATGTTACATACTGCTGACCCCCGCAACTCTGCATTACCTACTGCTGACCCCTGGCAACTCTACGTTACATACTGCAGACCCCTGCAACTCTACGTTACATACTGCTGACCCCTGCAACTCTACAATACATACTGCTGACCCCTGCAACTCTACGTTACATACTGCTGACCCCCGCAACTCTACGTTACATACTGCTGACCCCTGCAACTCTACGTTACATACTGCTGACTCCCGCAACTCTACGTTACATACTGCTGACCCCTGCAACTCTACGTTACATACTGCTGACCCCAACAACTGTACGTTACATACTGCTGACCCCCACAACTGTACGTTACATACTGCTCACCCCACAACTGTACGTTACATACTGCTGACCCTCGCAACTCTACGTTACATACTGTAGACCCCCGCAACTCTACAATACATACTGCTGACCCTTGCAACTCTGCGTTACATACTGCAGACCCCCGCAACTCCGCGTTACATACTACTGACCCCCACAACCTTACGTTACATACTGCAGATCCCCCCGCAACTTTGCATTACATACTGCTGACCCCGCAACTATACGTTACATACTTCTGACCCCTGCAACTACTCTTTACATACTGCAGATCCCCCCGCAAATCCGTGTTACCTACTGCTGACCCCCGCAACTATACGTTACAAACTGCTGATCCCTGCAACTCTGCTTTCCATACTGATGACCCCCTACAACTCTACATTATATACTGCTGACCCCCGCAACTCTGCATTACATACTACATATCACTGCAACTCTACGTTACATACTGCTGACCCCCGCAATTCTACGTTATATACTACATATCACCGCAACTCTGTGTTACATACTGCTGACCTCAGAAATTCTATGTTACATACTGCACATCACCGCAACTCTACGTTACATACTGCAGCCCCCTGCAACTCTGCGTTACATACTGCAGACCCCTGCAACCCCATGTTACATACTGCCGACCCATGCAACGCTACGTTACATATTGCCGACCCCTGAAACTCTGCGTTACATACTACTGACCTCTGAACTTTGGCGTTACATAATGCAGACCCCCGCAACTCTGCATTTCATACTGCTGACCACTCCAGTCTGTGTTAACCATTCCTTATCTTTTAACTTTGCTTTACATACTACTGACCTCTGTACTGTGTGATACATACCACTGATCCTCTGAACTCTGTGTTCTATACTACTGACCCCTGCATTACATAAACTGACCACTTCACTCTGTGTTACATAATCCTGACTTCTGCACTCGGAGTTCCATACTACTGACCTCTGTACTATCTGATACATACTACTAACCTTTGCATTACTTACCCCTGACCCCTGCACTGTGTTTTTCCTAAACCTGACCTCCTCATTCTGAATTACGTCCTACTAACCTCTGCACTCTGTGTTATCTAATCCTGACCTTTGCACTACTTACTACTGACCTCTGCACCCTTCAAACCTTCCTCACATTATAATAGTTTTTTTTTTTTTTCAGGTTATCTCCTTAAAAAAAAAAAAGTTGATGCACCCTGGTAACCTCTGATCTCCTCCATGTTGTTCACCTTTCCAGGGTTACCTACCCGTGGTCTGGACTGACGTACTGAACAGGGAATTCACCCTTCTCTGTATATCAGATGTTTTTAGCCATTATAATGTATTGGATGTTCACAAAGGTTCCATTATTCGAGTTACCTCGATTTTCAGCTCACGTCTCTGCAGCTGCAGCTCTCGGATGTCCTGTTCCAGCTGGGAGATTCTGCCCATGACTTTCATCTGTTCGCCCTCCAGCCGCCGCTCGACCTGAGCGCTCGCCGCCTCTGCATGCTGGGGAGACAGAGAAGAAGCCATGTACAAAGCCCTTCTTATAGCACCGTTCCTTTCATCTCAAGCTTTTTATCTCTACAACATCTATCAGTGTACAGTAAATAACCGATTTTATCCTTTTCTACCGAAGCCACCAACCTGCGTTTTCCAGCACCAACCCGTGTGCCGTCCTAGGCTGGGGTCCCTAGGGCAGGGTGGGTTCGTGCTGGAATAAGCTTGACCCTTAAAGAGACCCTGTCACTAGACCCTTCATTTCATCAACAAACTTCCCATAAGATTATATGTGCATTTCATGAATTTTATGCCAGTTATTTACATGTAAAAGCCACCCTCGTGTGGACATCCGAAAGCCATGAGGCTGCTGTTGGCGCTGCCATCTTGGATGTGATGTCAGCAGCCCCAGCTGTCACTCAAATGGCACCATTAATGCCCTTCACTTCTCAAACATATAATAGGTTCATAGTTGCCAACAGTCCCGAATTTCCCGAGACATTTCCGATATTTAGACCAGGGTTCGACAAACCCTGGGCGCCAGGTCGCCATTGCAACTAGAATTAACGACCTGGCGCCTGGGGCATCCTGTGTCTCCGTGCACCCCCACCTCCCCCGCTGTGCGATCGTGTCGGGCCGCGCCGGGCGGTAATTGAGGCCATGGCTTTTTGGCCTTCTGTAGGCCTATGCTTTCATTCTGTGATCTGACGCCACCTTGTGGTGGTCTTTGGTATGACAAGACAACCAGCAATGCGATTGGAGCTTCCCCTGTCTGTTTTCACTGCCATCTCCTTCCTTCTAATTAGAACCCCCAAACATTATATATATTTTTTATTCAAACAACCTAGAGAATATAATGGCGGTTGTTGCAATACTTTCTGTCACACCGTATTTGCGCAGTGATCTTACAAGCGCACTTTTTTTTAATAAAAAAATAAGCCACCTGCAAAGCCCAATTTTTTTTATACTGTAAAAGATAATATTACGCCGGCCCAACATGTCACGCTTCAAAATTGCCCCCGCTCGTGGAATGGCAACAAACCTTTACCCTTTAAAATCTCCATAGGCGACGTTTAAAAAATTCTACAGGTTGCATGTTATGGAGGAGTTCTAGAATTATTGCTCTCGCTCTACCAATCGCGGTGATACCTCACATGTGTGGTTTGAACACTGCTATCATATGCGGGCGCTACTCGCGTATGCATGCGCACCAGCTCGGCGGGATGGGACACGTTCCTGTATATATATATATATATATATACAGGGCTTTTTTTTAGGGGGAACTTGGGGGAACTCAGTTCCACCACCTCTGGCTCAGACCGTTTGGTGCCTGCTCACCACAATCACTTGTAAACAGTCCGGTTTCTGTGTTTACAAGTGACAGCTCTGCACTCTGTGTGTAACCACCTGTAACCACCTGCATTCTGTATGTAATGCAATCCTGGTATTTAATGCCCCTTTAAGACCCTTCTACTGTTTGTAAAATCTGACCTGGGTCGTGGTTGAGTTCCTGCACCTATTTTCGGAGAAAAAAAGCTCTGTATATATATATATATATATATATATATATATATTTTTTACATACATATATATATTTTTTAATACAAAAGTGCAAGTTATTTTCAATAATGTATATAATGTGTGTGTGTGTGTGTTACAAAAGTGTCAGTTATTTTCAGTGAAGTCCAGTTATATTCAAAGACTGCAGCCACATCTTAAATAAGGTGCCTTATCTATGTGGTAAAGCTTTGTGAATTTTAGCAAAAGGGATTGCTTAAATAGTAACCAATATGTATAGACCTCTTTAGTATTTTAAAAGAAAACAAAGTGGCAGTTATTTTTATTGTAGTCAATGCGATTTATAAATTGCAGCCACAGCTTAAACAATGCTCCTTGTTCTTGTGGTAGAGATTTGTAAATAGAGTATGTTGTGTTTTAGTGAAAGGTTTACAGAAATAGTAACCGATATGTATATACTTTTTTTTATTATTATTATTATTATTATAAAAGAATTGTATACATATTGGTTACTATTTCAGTGAACCTTCCAGTAAAACTCCCTTCACAAATCTTTACCACAAAAATAAGGAGCTTTATTTAAGTCGTGGCTGCAATTTTCAAATTACATTGGATTACCCTAAAAATAACTGACACAGTTATTATAAAAGAAGTGTCAGTTATTTTCAGTGTAATCCAATGTAATTTGAAAATTGCAATAAAGCTCCTTATTTTTGTAGTAAAGATTTGTGAAAGGAGTCTATTGCGTTTTAGTGGAAGTTTCACTGAAATAGTAACCAATATGTATACACTTCTTTGTATTTAAAAAGTGTCAGTTATTTTTAATGTAGTCCAATGTGATTTGAAAAATCACAACCACGGCTTAGAAAAATGTAATTATCCTTGCTGTAGAGCTTTGTGAATGGAGTCTATTGCATTTAGTGGAAGGTTTGCTGACATAGTAATCAATATGTATAGACTTCTTTGTATTTAGAAAGTGTCAGTTATTTTCAATGTAGTCCAATGTGATTTTAAAAATTACCGCCACGGCTTAAATAAATCTCATTATCCTCGCTGTAGAGCTTTGTGAATGGATTCTTTTGCATTTAGTGGAAGGTTTGCTGACATAGTAACCACTATAGAACAACCAACATGACTGGCTGCACAGGAAAGGAGCATTGCATGGCCTTTAGGCCGCCTATATATTTATGTGTTTTATGAGTATACATGGTCCATTTTTTATTTTAAGTTTACAAGTCATTTAAATGAAGTTCATGCGACACATCCTTTGTACCTGACAGTTGCTCCTGCTAATCACACACCATAACCCCGTCTCAATGGAACTGTAAAGAAAGAAGACAGTTCCTGCCCTGGCGACTCCCATCAGTGGAGTCATCAGGTCCTCATGACCCGACAACATGACACATTTCATAGTGATCCGTCATAATGAGGAACATTGTGTAATCTACAACCTGGAGTCCACTGACCTCCTACTATTACTGTACTGTCCTAAATCCCATCCTCCAATTACTTGTGTTTATTGGTTAATACCTGCATTGTGTATTGAGTCATATAAACACATAGGTGACACCACCAATTAGTGACAACAATATGATTCTCAAAGAAAACATTATTTACTTTTTATGACCTTTATATAAGTGTGATCAGCGTTATATAAGCAACATAAGCTGGAGGATAATTGCACTTTAAAGCGCCCTGATTTACAGTAATTCCTTTCCACCACTAGGTGTCCTCGGTCTTCCAGGTCGAAGGACACCCACTGCCATGCTACTGGCCTGGCTCTCCCTGGCTTCAATACTTTTGATCCCCTGAAATCAATACTCCTGATTCTAATTATAGGAAAGAAATAATTAACAGTACTTGCCTACAGAGGCGGCTCTAGGCTTTATGAGGACTTAGGCAAAACTTGACATGGGGCCCCACTCACACCCATGATGGAAAAAATTATTCAAGGACAAGAGCCTCTTCCCCGAAACCCTGGCCGGTGGCTGTGGGGGTCTGCAGGCAGGGGGCTTATTGAAATCTGGAAGCCCCCTTTAACAAGGCGGCCCCCAGATCCTGCTCTTTAATAACTAAGGGGCGGGGGCCACCCAGTGATGTCAACTGGTGAACCTGCCCCCTTGTGATGTCATTAACTAAGGGCATGCTGGCGTCACAAGGGGTGGTGTCACCGATATTCATTGGTTGTTTGCGCTGCTCCTGTGTCTGGGCTCTTAATGCCGCCTGAGCACAGCAGCGTTAAGGTCCCCTGTCTCTCAAAACTGGGGTAATGCATTGGGTAAGTTAGGGGGCCGCGAGGCCCCTGTGAGTGCGAGGCCTTAGGCGACCGCCTAATTTTCCTAATTAAAGAGCCGCCCCTACTTTCCTATACAAGGTTCCCTTTTTTCAGAATTTTGCTGCTCTGGCCAACCAATATTTCCAAACCTGCGCTATCACATAAAAAAATATAGTGGCTGGCTGTGTCTTCCTTTGTCTCTGTGCCGACGTACCAGATCTTACGCATGCACACTATGCAGTCTAAGGCAGGCGGTTGTTTATATGTTGCATTAGTGTCATTACTAGTGGTGCACTGAGATGAAAATTCTGGGCCGAAACCGAAAATTCAAGATACACTTGGCGAAAACCAAAAACCAAAAACGGACAGTTTTAGGATTTAAAAAATATTAATGTGGCTGGCGATTTTGCATTGAAGTCACTAGGGGGCGTTTTTGCATTAAAGTCAATGGGACGCGTTTCTGCTTTGACGTCACTAGGGGGCGTTTCTGCTTTGACCTCACTAGGGGGAGTTTTTGCATTAAAGTCGATGGCATGCGATTTTGCATTGAAGTCAATGGCATGCGATTTTGTATTGAAGTCAATGGCATGCGATTTTGCATTGAAGTCAATGGCATGCGTTTTGCATTGAAGTCAATGGCATGCGTTTTGCATTGAAGTCAATGGCATGCGATTTTGTATTGAAGTCAATGGCATGCGATTTTGCATTGAAGTCAATGGCATGCGTTTTGCATTGAAGTCAATGGCATGCGTTTTGCATTGAAGTCAATGGGACGCGTTTCTGCTTTGACCTCACTAGGGGGCGTTTCTGCTTTGACGTCACTAGGGGGCGTTTATGCTTTGATGTCACTAGGGGGGCATTTATGCTTTGACGTCACTAGGGGGCATTTCTAAATTGCTGTCACTAAGGGGCGTTTCTGCTTTGATGTCACCAAGTGGAGTATCTGCATGGACGTCACTAAGGGGCGTTTCTGCATGGACGTCACTAAGGGGCGTTTCTGCATGGACGTCACTAAGGGGCGTTTCTGCATGGACCTCACTAAGAGGCGTTTCTGCATGGACGTCACTAAGGGGCGTTTCTGCATGGACCTCACTAAGGGGCGTTTCTGCATGGACCTCACTAAGGGGCGTTTCTGCATGGATGTCACCAAGGGGCATTTCTGCATGGACCTCACTAAGGGGTGTTTCTCTTTTGACGTCATCAAGGGGCGTTTCTCTTTTGGCGTCATCAAGGGGCGTTTCTCTTTTGACGTCATCAAGGGGCGTTTCTCTTTTGACGTCATCAAGGGGCGTTTCTCTTTTGGCGTCATCAAGGGGCGTTTCTCTTTTGACGTCATCAAGGGGCGTTTCTCTTTTGACGTCATCAAGGGGCGTTTCTCTTTTGACGTCATCAAGGGGCGTTTCTCTTTTGACGTCATCAAGGGGCGTTTCTCTTTTGACGTCATCAAGGGGCGTTTCTCTTTTGACCTCATCAAGGGGTGTTTCTCTTTTGACGTCATCAAGGGGCGTTTCTCTTTTGACGTCATCAAGGGGCGTTTCTCTTTTGACGTCATCAAGGGGCGTTTCTCTTTTGACGTCATCAAGGGGCGTTTCTCTTTTGACGTCATCAAGGGGCGTTTCTCTTTTGACGTCATCAAAGGGGCGTTTCTCTTTTGACGTCATCAAAGGGGCGTTTCTCTTTTGACGTCATCAAAGGGGCGTTTCTCTTTTGACGTCATCAAGGGGCGTTTCTGCTTTAACCTCACTAGAGGGAGTTTCTGCAAGGACGTCACTAAGGGGCGTTTCTGCATGTATAATGTATGGGCCAGCCTTATGTGTATGGCAAGCCTTACATCTTGATTGAATTCGGATTTCTATGAATAGCTCCAGTATTAAAGGGTCCTACATCCAATGCTGATTGTATGGAGATTGTATAGTGTATGGCCAGCATTAGGTGTTAAATGCTGCCAGCCCATAAAGGGTCAATACGCCGAGTGTCTGCACTGTACAGAAACGGCGCTGGGTGTAGTGGCGATATGACGCACGCGTATACGTGACAGACGCCGTGTTGAAGTGGCTCTGACAAGTTGGAGGGTGCAGGTGACAATCATCCCCACACCGGACGTCCTCCATCAGTGTGACTTGGAGCTGCTGATCGTCTCTTGTCACATTGGAGGTGACTCAGCAGAGGGCCTACCGGGAAATCTCATCCTCCCACCATGGCGGGGTGAAGAAACGATCGGGCTGACGGCCAACAGCACTCTGAGATCATCTCTTATTCCAGGAAACCCGACTCTGCTCTCCAAACATCGAGAACAACACAGTCCTTCTATAGGACTACAAGTCCCAGCATGCCCGGACTCCAGACCGATTGTTTAAAAGGATCCCGCAAAGTAGTCAATGAGTTGCAGCAAGTGAGCAAGGGAATAAATCCTGGGGCCGGGTTCTATTGCTGAGGAGGACCAAGCAGAGAAGGGTTTAGTCCTTGTGAAATACAATGGAACCTCGGATTGCGAGTAACGCGGGTTACAAGTGTTTCGCAATACCAGCAATTAAAAAAAATTAAAAAATTAATCCTGACTCGCTCTGTGAGCGTTATTTCGCAAGACGAGCAGGATTCAGGCCCCTGGGGTGTGCAGTACCGCATTTGATAGAGGTGCCGGAGTGCCGGTGATGTTTGGAGGTATTCGGAGACACTCGCTTCCCGAGTGGTCTCCGAGCATCTGAGTGTTTCTGAGTGTTTACAAACGTCTCAGAGTGTCTGAGCTTCTCCAAGTGTCTCCAAGCGTCTCCGAATGTCTATGAGCATCTGAATGTCTGAGTGTTTTTTCGAGCGTCTCCAAATGTCTCTGAGCGTCTGAGTGTTTCCAAGCGTCTCCGAGTGTTTCCGAGCATCTACCAGTGTTTCCAAGCGTCTCTGAGCATCTCCAAGCGTCTCTGAATGTCTATGTGCGTCTGAATGTCTGAGTGTTTGAGCGTCTCCAAATGTCTCTGAGCGTCTGAGTATCTGAGCTTCTCCAAGTGTCTCCAAGCGTCTCCGAATGTCTATCTGGATGTCTGAGTGTTTTTTCGAGCGTCTCCAAATGTCTCTGGGCGTCTGAGTGTTTCCAAGCGTCTCCCAGTGTTTCCGAGCGTCTCTGAGCATCTCCAAGCGTCTCCGAATGTTTATGAGCGCCTGAGGGTTTCCGAGCATCTTACCAGTGTTTCCGAGCGTCTCCAAATGTCTGAGCGTCAGAGTGTTTCCAAGCATTTCCGAGTGTCTACCAGTGTTTCCAAGCGTCTCTAAGCATCTCCGAATGTTTATGAGCGTCTGAGTGTTTCCGAGTGTCTACCAGTGTTTTCAAGCATCTCTGAGCATCTCCAAATGTCTGAGCCTCAGCGTGTTTCCAAGCGTTTCCGAGTGTCTACCAGTGTTTTCAAGCGTCTCTGAGCATCTCCAAATGTCTGAGCGTTTCCAAGCGTCTACCAGTGTTTCCAAGTGTTTACGAGGGTCTCCGAATGTCTCTGAGCGTCTGAGTGTTCCAGTGTTTCCAAGTGTTTTCGAGCGCCTCCGAATGTCTCTGAGCGTCTGAGTGTTTCCGAGCATCTGAGTGTTTCGAAACGTTTCCGAGTGTCTGAGCATCTCCAAGTGTCCCGGAAGTCGCCAAGCGTCTGAATGTCTCCAAGTGTTTCTGAGCATCTCTGAACATCTCCGAGCGTCTCTGAATGTCTGAGTGTCTCCAAGCGTCTGTGAGCGTCACTGAGTTTTTCCAAGCGTCTCTGAGCATTTCTGAGCATCTCCAAATGTTTCAGAGTGTCTCCGGCGCCCCCTCACCTCCGGCCACATGCGGTACTGCATAGACAAGCAGTGGCTGTGGAACGGATTATCTGACTTTCCATCCGACCTGATCCGATCCGCTAAAAACAGACGTCCCCATCCGTCTATGCGGATCGGATCGGGTAAGATCTGATGAAAATGGACATGCTGTCCGTTTTCATCAGATCGCTCCATAGAGGACAGCGGTGCCCGACAAGCCCCTCCCCCGCTCAGTGAGCAGAGAGGAGCTTGTCATCCGTCGGCTCAGCGGAGATCTGCGGACTGATATCCCCGCTCAGCTGGCGGAAGCAGTTGGACTCCATCGGGACGGACTGTGACCGAGTCCGCCATGTCAGGCTTTTCCTTTACTGTGTCTCCACTATGGAGATTGTTTCCTACTTCCTGTCTTCTGAATAAATTATTAAAAATGTAACAACACAGCAATAAAAACGTGACAGAGGTTCTAACCCCTTCCTTTTTCTATAAAGGAAAAAAAAAACATATGCAGGGCTGGAGTATGGGAGGAAGAAGCAGCACAAGGAGCCAATCAGGTCATGGGCTGACCAGAAGCATGGTGACAGCAGGAGAGAGCAAAGTGACAGAAAGATGGCGTCATCAATGTGCTGCTTCTCCTGTGGTGGGTCCAGGACAACCTGGGCTCAGAGGAAGTGGGATGAATGATGTTGGCGGTCAGACTGAGGACATCTAGTGACAGAGACGTATACTGATGGGGGGAAATCTCTGCATTGAATGCGATTGTAGAAAAAGCTGCTTTCGGTATTTTGTCTTTTATCAAACTATTTATTTTATCAAGTTATTTTTTGCTGGAGTTCGGCTTTAAATGACGATCATCACAGAGCACAGTTTTTTGTTTTCTCATCCGCCATCCGCCCCCCACCATCCGCCCTCCGCCATCTGCCCCCCACCATCCACCATCTGCCCAACGCCATCTGCCCCCCACCATCCGCCCCCCGCCATCTGCCCCCCGCCATCCGCCCCCCGCCATCTGCCCCCCACCATCCACCATTTGCCCAACGCCATCTGTCCCCCACCATCCGCCCCCCGCCATCTGCCCCCCGCCATCTGCCCCCCGCCATCTGCCCCCCGCCATTCGCCATCCACCACCCGCCATCTGCCATCCGCCACCCGCCGCCCGCCATCCGCCCCCTGTCATCTGCCTCGCCATCCGCCCCCCGTCATCTGCCCCCGCCATCCACCCCCCGCCATCTGCCCCCCGCCATCTGCCCCCCACCATCTGCCATCTGCCCCCCGCCATCTGCCCCCCGCCATCCGCCCCAGGTCGTTGTGGTGACGTGATGTAGAAATATAGGCCCGATTCACAAAGCACTTGCGCCGGCGTAAATCAAGTTACGCCGACGTAAGTGCAAATGTGCGCCGGTGTATCTGTGCGCCGTACCCACAAACCAATGTACGCCTAAAAACTGGCCACCCTACGCCGACGTATCTTACTTACCCCGGCGTAGTGTGGACGCATGTTGCTGCTCCCATTGATTAGCCATTCAAATATGCAAATGAGGGAAATACGCCGATTCACGAACGTACGTGCGCCCGGCGCAGGCTCTACGTAACGCGTCGCAATTTATATGACAATTGCGTGGTCGTGCTACACTGTACCCAAATGACATTTTTTATCATTTTGTTCCCACAAATAGAGATTTCTTGGTGATATTTGATCACCTCTGCGGTTTTTATTTTTTGCGCAACATCTAAAAAAAAAACGAATTTTTTTAAAAAAATATTTTTTTTATGTTATTTTTTGTAAATAAGTAAGTTTTCTTCTTCGATTATGGGCACTGATATGGTGGCACTGATGGGCACTGATGAGGTGGCACTGATGGGCACGATAGGCGGCACTGATGGGCACGATAGGCGGCGCTGGTATGCTGCACTGATGGGCACTCATAGGCGGCACTGATGGGCACTCATAAGCCATGAATAAGCGCTGACCAGGTGTGAAACGCGTCGGCTGTTTTACGATTCTTTGCTGTGTATTTGCGGTGTCTGCCCATGTTTCTTCAATAAAGACAAATCAAGAGTTCTTTGGTGTGCGGCCGTCCATCCGTTTCCTGCTATTTTCATGATGGGCACTCATAGGCAGCACTGATGGGCACATATGGGTGGCACTGAAGGGCACTTATGGGTGGCACAGATGGGCACTAATCGGTGGGCACTGGGCACAGATGGGCACTCAGAGGTGGCACTGATGGACACTGGGCAACACTGAGGGGTGGCACTGAAGGCATTGCTGGGCATCATTAGTCATTGCCCATGTTGCCAGTCAGTGCCCATTTGTGGGCACTGATTGGCATTGTTTGTATTTAAAAAAAAAACATTTTTTATTGTTTTTTTTTTTTTTTTAATCTATTTGTGCTTCGGGGGGCCCTGGTGGTCCAGTGTGAGGATCCGAGGGGGGGGGGGGGCTGCGCTGAAAAACAATCAGCACGAACCCCCCCCCGTCAGGAAAGCCGATGATCGGCTCTCCTCTACTCACGTCTGTCAGACCTGAGTGAGGAAGAGCCGGTCAACGGCTCTTCCTGTTTACATCGTGATCAGCCGTGATTGGACGTGGCTGATCACATGGTAAAGAGCCTCCGCCGGAGGCTCTTTACCGAGATCAGAGATGCAGGGTGTCAGACTGATCACCTCGCTGCGCTCCCCCGCGGACGCGCACCGGCATGAAATCCTGCAGGACGTCAATAGACGTCCAGTCAGGATTTCACAACCACTTCCCGGACATCAGTTGTACATTGACCGGGCAGGAAGTGGTTAAACTATTTCTTACGGTGTTTTTCTGCCTCCCTGAGCTCCCGGACCCCTCCCCCCATTTCTTTGGAATAAACAGTGTACGTCAGTTGCAGTCATGTACACTGCCCAATGCATACTACATATTCCATAGTCCTGTGCCCATGGGGCACCCACTGAGGAGATAACCCATAGCCCAATGCCCACAGTACACCTTCATGCATAAACATGGTCACATGGCTAGAACAGTCACACGTGTTTATGCCATGATCCTGCAGTGGAATATCCGGCTGCCAGGTCACGCCTATGGAATCTGGGGCTAGACAGGGACGGCACCGCTTTAAATGAGCGGCGATTTTTGGTAGGAGAGGTGCGGAGGGAGGAACGCGGATCTCACGAACGCCAAATCTGACACCTGTAATTATTTTAACGATCTGCAGCCGTCACATCGAGAATTTGGGAGGGTTTTTTAATAGTCATCACGTCAAATTTTCGATGAAGTAGACAATAAAAAAAGGTGCGCAGTCACCTGACACCTTCATAAATGTACTGCAAGGGGGGGAGGGGCTGCACAAAAGCCAACGGCAGACCCGCAAGGTAGATCCACCACCATCACAATAGATAATGAGATAATTGCATTGACTTGCACATGACTACCTTCTCAGCTACGCCTGTCAGGCTTTTTATTGCCGTCTGTCTTTCTTTGGCTGATAATCCGTCTGATGACAGCTGGTGTTCAATGTGAGAGATGGGTGACAGTTCTGAAGCTTCCACCGTGAGAGGCAGAACCAAGGCAAAAAAAATTCTATTTTGGATAGAGTAAGGGGGGGTTAAGTCCCTTTCAATTTTGTTTTTGATTTTATGTATTTTTTTTGCCATCTGTGTCCCCATTGGGGAGATTTCCCTTCACTTCCTGTCCCAGAGTTACAACAGGAAGTCTGAGGAAATCCCTTCACAGTGAGAGAATGCCTGGTTGCCGTCAGAGCGAGTGTCCCCCAATGACAGGGGGCAACCTAAAATATGGGATTTTCTTCCATGTTCGGTGTAAACGGTCACTAGGAAAAATAGTGGGGGGATCTCCATAAGCAAGGCGTGATGTGTATCCACCCAAAAGACATGATTGGCTGTGTAGCACCCTCCTGCCCTGTACACACGATCGGATTTTCCGTCTGAAAAACCTTGGATGGTTTTTCCGACGGAATTCCGCTCAAGCTTGGCTTGCATACACACCGTCACACAAAAGTTCTTTCGACCGTCAAGAACGCAGTGACGTACAACACTACGACAAGCCGAGAAAATTAAGTTCAATGCTTCCGAGCATGCGCTGAATTGTTTCCGAGCATGCGTCAGAATATTGCGCATCGAAATTGCTACAGACGATCGGAAATTTCGATCGGAATTTTTTCCGTAGAAAAATATTGAGAACCAGCTCTCAATCTTTTGTTGGCGGAAATTCCGACAGCAAAAGTCCGATGGAGCCTACACACAGTCGGAAATTTCCGTTCAAAAGCTCTCATCGGACTTTTGCTGTCGGAAAATCCGATCGTGTGTACGGGGCATCCTAGTTAGGTACTAGGTTGCTAGGTAAATTTAGCCTTTCTTATGTGGCGCTCCTGTAATCAGTGGAGCCGCTGTTGATTGCTTGGGCTGATCAGGGTCTCACAGGCTGCAGACTTGATTACTTCTTCCTGCCTTCTGGAAGGTTCCAGAACATAGAGGTGGAGCATGTTGGGTGAGTAGCCAGAATATTTATGGGCCTCAGCCAATCCCTGGGGGACCGTGCTCAGTAGGTGGTTGCAGAGCACATAAATTTGCAAATAAAAACAAACAACCTCTTGTGCTTAAAGCCGGATTCCACCTGCAATTTTTTAAAGTCAGCAGCTGCTAACGCTGTTGCTGCTGACTTTTATTAAAGCGGATGTCCGCTGAAAAAAAAATATTAAAAGCCAGCAGCTACAAATACTGTAGCTGCTGACTTTTAATATTAGGACACTTACCTGTCCTGGAGTCCAGCGGCGTCCGCAGCGATCACTCGTCCTCTGCTGCTCCCCCCGCCATCCTCGGTGAGGGAACCAGGAAGTGAAGCGCGCCTGCTTCACTGCCTGGTTCCCTATAGCGCATGCGCGAGTTGCGCTACGCCTGCCGATTGGCTCCCGCTGTGTACTGGGAGCCGAGTGTTCCCAGCACATAACATTTGGCAGAAGGTGACGTAATGCCTGCAGTCTGCCCGAGACTGTGTGGCCGGAAGTGGGTGCAAATACCTCTCTTTAGACAGGTATCTGCACCCCCCTCCCCCTGAAAGGTGTCAAATGTGACACCGGAAGGGGGAGAGGGTTCCGATCAGCAGGAGTTCCCCTTTAGGGTGGAGCTCCGCTTTAAGTACACTTACCTGTCCTAGGCACCCGCATACGGCGATCGCCCGGTCCGGCGCCTCCATCCTGACTAAGGGAAACAGGTAGTGAGGCAGTTTCCTACTGCGCATGCACGACTCGCACGGCACTTTGTGAATGGGCGGCCGCCTCCTGGGATACACACAGTTCCCAGAAGGCAGCGCACCCCATTCACCAGAAGACACCGCAACAGACGACGAAGAAAAAGAGGACCGCGGTGGAGGAAGAGGCAGAACAGCTACTTCCGCATAGCAACAGCCCTTTCTGGTGAGTATAAAAAAGATAGAACTCCACTTTAATATTGATGCTGCCAAAAGAATAACAACAAAATAAATCTCTTGTCTATAGGTAATCTGTCCAAATCTTTTGGTAGTTTGGAGCGTTTTTTTTTTTTTTTTTTTTTACTAAAATATTAATTTTATATTTCAAAAACTAGAATGGGTGCTATGTCCTGTTTTTAGATTCAAACAGTGCCAAGCAATCCTAAGAGAAACCTCTCCCCCCATTCCCCAACATCCTGATAAAAGCATGCCATGCATTTTGATGTTCTACTTTGTACCCTCGCCGTGTACCATCTCCGGAGGTTTGCCATCTGTAGAGAAAACCTTAAAGCAAAATCTGAAACGTATTAATTAAAATGCAAGACCCCCTCCAGGCCTTTACACATTATGGGCCAGATTCAGGAAAGGTTACGCTGGCGGATCGAGTGATCCGCCAGCCTAACTGTGGCTTTGAGCCGGCGTTTCTGTTTTCTGTAACCAGAAAACAAGAAACGCCGGGTTGAAGTTCCGATGCGAGCAGCGTAACTGAGTTTCGCCATCGCATCGTTACTTCAACTTAAAAATGGCGCCGGGGGCGTTCCCGCCGATTTCCGCTCAAAAAATATGTTAATGAGCGGAAATCGGCAATTCACGATCGAAATCCGGCGCGACGCAATGACGATACGACGTTTCCGGACGGGATACGCGGCGCATAGATATACCTACATGGGGTTGGAGTATCCTATGTTAGGTATAGGCGTCGTCATCGCGTCGGAAAAAAAAAAAAAAACGTCGCTTGCGTAAAACGGTCATGAATGGGAATGTGACGTCATTGACGTTCATTCACAGATTTTGGAGCATGCGCACGGGGATGTTTTGACACTCGACGCATGCGCAGTACGTTGGCGGCGGGATCGCGCGTAGTTAGCATACTACACGCCCCGTACCCGCGACATTTGAATTCCGCCGGCTCATTTGTGATGCGCTGCCGCAACTTTAGGAGCAAGTGCTTCGTGAATGACAGCACTTGCTCCTAAAATTTCGGCAGCGCAACGCAAATCAGAAGCGTTACTCCAGAGCAAAGATGCTCTGGAATACGTGAATCTGGCCCTATGAGGATTTTAGCAAATGACAATTCAGACTCTATAGAGGCCATTCTAGTTCTCCTGCCAAAATCCTCCACAACGAGCACCATTTACACGAGGGACTCCCAGTGTTGTAATAAGAAACAGCGCACTACCAAAAGCAAATAGATTTTTTATAACATTGGGGGTCATTTACAAAAGGCAAATCCACTTTGCACTACAAGTGCAAACTACAAGTGCAAAGTGCACTTGAAATTGCACTGAAAGTGCACTTGGAAGTGCAGTCGCTGTAAACCTGATGCCTCGTACACACGACCGGTTTTCCCGACGGGAAAACGGTCATGTTTTTTTTTTTTGTCTGGAAAACCCGCCATGTGTATGCTCCCTGGTAGTGCAAAGTGGATTTGCCTTTAGTAAATAACCCCCATTGTGTCATAAAAATGGTCAGTTCAACAGGCACGTGAAATGTTATTTAAAGGGGTGTTCCAGCCTGTTTTTATGTTTATTAGAAGTCAGCAGCTACAAAAATTGTAGCTGCTGGCTTTTAATAAACATACACTTACCTGCTTCACGGTTCCATCGACGAGACGTCTTCATGCCAAGTGTGGGCACCTGGCCATGACAGCTTACGGCTTCACGGCCAGGCACCCACTGCGCATGCGCGAACGGCACTGCGCATGCGCAAGTGGCGCTGCACGTCGGATTGGACAGGCGATCGCCTGGGACCTGTGACGTGTCCCAGGCGATCCCCTACAGGGAGGGGCTGCAGTAAGGCGATTAAGCTAATCGCCTTACCAGCCCCTCGGCGGAAGGAGGAAGTGGGACAGGAAGTCCCACTCCTCCTGAAGCCCCCATCCCCCCCAAAAAAATTACATGCCAAATGTGGCATGTAAGGGGGCAAGGAGTGGGTTAAGCGGAAGTTCCATTTTTGGGTGGAACTCCGCTTTAAATTAATTTGATTTCTTTAGGAATCCAGGGTTTTTAGGAATTGGAGGGTTTTCTCTCAATGCATTTTCTGACAATACCAATCTTTGAGCCTGTCTCTACCTCCCAGAGCTCATACAGCTTAGTAAGGACTAATGGATAGACAATTCTATAACCAACCAGCACCTCGGCATCCAAAATAGAAGCATAAACCTGGATTACCGGTTTTATGTGAAATGTCGTTTATTTTGTATACATGTCTGTTATTTATAGCATTCAAGACTAGTACAATAAACATTGGAAACATTTTTTTCAATGTTTATAAAATAAAGATTTTATAGACACAAAAATAGATATAAAAATGAATTTCGGCACATATGAAAGTAAACTATAAGTTCCAACTATTTTTAGTTTTGATAGACTATGAAAATGCTACAACAGCTGGTCACAGAGCATGGAAATGCTACAAGAGAGGGTCAGAAACTGTGGAAATGTGATCAAAGATGGTCAAAGCCCATGGAAACACTGCAAGAGAAGATCAGAGACCATAGAAATGCTACAAACGCTAATCAGATACTAGGGTTGTCCCGATACCAGTATCGGTATCGGGACCGATACTGAGCATTTGCGTGAGTACTTGTACTCGCGCAAATGCCCTGATGCCAGATCCGATACTACCCCCCTGCCACCTCTATGCACCACCGCCGCCGCAACACCGCCGCATACCGCAACGCCGCCGCTTAGTTAATCAGCGCGGGGAACATTACAGCTTTCATTTGAACAGCTGTGTGTTCCCCGCCGCGCCGTGTAAAGACACTCCCCCTTGCTCGGGCACTTTGATAGACAGGATTGGACGGGTGATCAAAGTGCCCGAGCAAGGGGGAGAGTCTATACGCGGTGCGGCGGGAAACACACAGCTATTCAAATGAAAGCTGTAATGTTCCCTGCGCTGATTAACTAGGCGGCGGCTGCATCTGCATATACGGTATGGGGAGACATGGCTGCATCTGTGGGGGGACATGGCTGCATCTGTGGGGGGACATGGCTACATTTGGGGACACATTTTAAAAAAGTATCGGTATTCGGTATCGGCGAGTACATGAAAAAAGTATCGGTACTTGTACTCGGTCCTAAAAAAGTGGTATCGGGACAACCCTATCAGATGCCATGGAATTGGTTCAAGTCTTCAAGAGATGACCAGAGACCATGGGAATGGTTTAAGGGATGATCAGAGACCATGGGAATGCTACAAGAGATGTTCAGAGACCATGGAAATGGTTTAGGAGATGGTCAGAGACTATGGAAACACTACAAGATACAGTTTGCGACTATGGAAATGGTTCAAGAGATGGCAAGAGACCAAAGAAATGCTTTAAGAGATGGTCAAAGTCTAAATGCTACAAAAGAAGGCCAAACGTTTTGGAAATGTGTGAAGAGAAGGCCAGAGTCCATGGAAATGCCTCAAGAGACGGTCAGAGACCATAGAGTTACTACAAGAGAGATGGTCAGAGACCTTGGAAATGCTTCTTGTGCAGATATTCCATTGGGAAGATTTATTTCACTGCCTGTCCTGAAAACACAACAGGCTTAGATACTTTAAAGCTGAACTCAAGGAAAATAAAAAATTCTTCCTTGAAGTTGTGCTGCCCCTGCGTTGCAAGGATTCAATGCTCATTTGTGTCTACGGGGCAAGAAAAATAACTTTTACTCACCCAAACCTCCATTCCACCAGGCACCCTCTAGGTTGTAAGACCAGCTATGGTTTGGTGGTCGCAGGTCCTCTGATGTCATCAAGTACAACGCATTGAACGCAAGGTTATCGAGGGACAGTCCACCCCTGGACTAGCATAGGGGGTCTCCCAGCATTTAACCCTTGCAGTGCAGTGGCAGCCAAACTGCAAGGCAGGATTGCTCCTCTCCATTATATTTTTCTCTTCCGTGTGACCCCCACTACACAAGCCAAGCACTGTACTACCAAGTCTGTCCCTCTTCAACAGTTTATTTACGGTCACTGGTGGGAAACTTCCTGTTCCGAACGCCTGGCAGTCCCCCATTTTAACATTTAACTCCCAAGAGGGAGAATGAAATAGCCCCGTCCATAAATAAATGGGGTGTACACTAAACTACCCCCTTCAAAAGAGTTAATTTGCTGGAAGAGCTCTAGAATGTGAAGAACGACTAATTCTTCTTCTTGAGTATTTAAGGACTATTTGTTTGAAGCAAGATGAATGAGAGCTACAGTTCCTCTTTCAGAGGGTGAGAAATGTAAGAGGACGGCAGCCTTGTGGTCACTTCAAGGACAACCCCAACCAGATAAAGTATACATCTGAAATACATCAAGAAGAACGGATTTTGCTGCCAAATTATTTTAAAGGGAACGCACTTTTTCTTGGCATCCGCCTACCGCTGTTTTGTGGCTGCACGGTGAGGGTGCCCATTTTTAGAACTTGAAATGCTGCAAACACTGTGCCACCGCCCCGCCTCCTCACCTGCTTACATCACCACAATGGCCACACCCATCCTGACCTCTTTATCCTGTTGGTCCACCAATTTACCAGCCCCTCCATACAGGGCAGCCACTCCCACACCATGTCTGTAAAGCGAGACCTCAGGGCAGGTTCACATTTGTGCTTTTCAGGAATTTCCAGACACACGCAGAAACGCGCGGCGGTGCCGTTAAGGCTACGTTCACATTTTGTGCACCTGCGCGTGGTTCTGCATGTAGACCATTAAAACAAATGGGCTGTCCTACGCATGAGAAACGCTCAAAAGGTTAGTCTAGTTGTTTTATATTTTTATTTTATTTTGTGTTCTGTTTTAGATTTATTTTATATTTTTATTTTATATTTACTTTATATTTTATGCTTTAATTTAGATTTGTTATTAAAGGTTTTATTTTACATTTGTTATTTTAATTTTTTCAATTTTTTTTATTTTAGATTTACTTTATATTTCTATATAATGCTTTTTTTTTATTTGTTATTATAGGTTTTATTTTATATTTGTTATTGTCACTGTCTGCACAAGGGTACCATCCTGTACACAGTGACAATAGTATCTGAGGCTGCAATTATTTTCCGGGCCTCAGCTCCACCTTCAGACACACCTGCGTTGCCACATATCCAGCGCTGGTAACAAAGGTGCATAGTTGAAGGTGGGTGCCTTTTCTGTCTACCCTTCGCCTGGGGACCTGTGTTGCCGGCGCTGGAGATATGGCAATGCAGGTGACCCTTTTTGCTTTTTGGCCTTTCAGCAATGCCTTCAGACACACACACAGCCATAACTCCAGCACCGGCAAGACAGGTGCCCGGCCGAAGGGTTGATAGAAGAGGTGACCATCTTGGGTGCTGCAGCAGAAAGGGGGTGAAATAAGGACAGGACCTGCAAACCATGCTACTGAAGTGACGAAGGGGGAAATTCAGCCTTTTTGCCTGTAGTGCTAAAAGTCCTTTACCCAACATTGCAGGTGCCCAGAGACAAGTATTATCAGGCCACCCAACAATCCTTTTTGAATGTGGGATTGCATTAGGCAAGGTAGCAAGGTCGACCACCTTGGGTACTTCAGAGCAAAGAGACTGAAGTTCCCTGACTGCTCCCCCTACTTCAGAAGCAAAGATTTCAGGTCCTGTCCTTCTTGCATGCCCCTTCTGCTGGAGCACCCAAGGTAGTCGTCTCTTCTGTCTACCCTTCGGCCGTGCACCTGTGTTGCCGGCGCTTGAGATATGGAAATGCAGGTGTGTCTGAACTTGCCAAAGAATAAAAAAAGCCAGACACACCTACATTTTCATATCTCCAGTGCTGGTAACACAGGTGCATGGCCGAAGTGTAGACAAAAGAGGCGACCACCTTGGGCACTGCAGCAGAAAGGGGGTGAAAGAAAGACAGGACCTGCAACCTTTGCTACTAAAGTGACAGAGGGGGAAATTCAGCCTTCTTGCCTGTAGTGCTAAAGGACCTTCACCCAACATTGCAGGTGCCCTGAGACATCAGACAACAGCCAACTGGACAAACATGATCAGGCCACCCAACAATTGTTTTTGAACAAGCATGTGGGATTGCATTAGGCAAGGTGGCAAGGGTTGACCACCTTGGGCACTTTAGCAGAAAGGGGGGTGCATGGGAGGACAGGAATTGCAATCTATGCTACTGAAGTAGGGGAGGAGGCACCCTGAAGGCATTGCCCACCCCCCTACTTCAGCAGCAAAAAGGTCCTGTCCTTGCAAGCCCCTTCTGCTGGAGCACCCAAGGTAGTTGCCTCTTCTGTCTACCCTTCGGCCGTGCACCTGTGTTGCCGGTAGTCACCTCTTTTGTCTACTCCGGCGCTGGAGATATGACAATGCAGGTGTGTCTGAAGGCATTGCTGGGAGGCCAAAGAATAAAAAAGCCAGATACACCTGCATTGCCATATCTCCAGTGCTGGCAACCAAGGTGCATGGCTGAAGGGTAGTCAGAAGAGGCAACTACCTTGGGCACTGCACTGCAGCAGAAAAGGGGTGCAAGAAAGACAGGACCTGCAACATTTGCTACGGAAGTGAGGGAGGGGGAACTTCTGCCTTTTTCCTTGTAGTGCTAAAAGGACCATGATCCTGCATTGCAGGTGTCCAGAGACACCAGACAACGACCAACTGGACAAGTATGATATGGCCACCCAAAGCATGTCCGATTGCATAAGGGAAGATGGTGGCACAAACCTCCTTATGAATAGGGAGATGGAAGACGTCGCTCACTTTTGCTCTCTTTCTTCTCTCCCATTACTACAACTTATACATTCACTCTAAAATCTGCCACTTAGTGCAGAGGAACTCACCTGAGCGCTCTCTGTGCTGCTGGTCTCCTCGTCGTCGGTGCTGTCGGTGATCCTTCCTCCCTCTGAAGACGTTGAGTCCCCTTCCACCTCCTCCACAGGCTCCCACAGGCTTTCTTCCTTTCTTTCGGGGGACATGGCTTTAGCTTTGTGATTGGCTGATTCCAGGCGAAGGGGAAGCTCTGGCTGCCCCAGGAGTGTCCCTGGGCGTCCGACCACCATGGGTTACCAACACATGCACCCTGCAGAGAGAAAACAAACATGTAGAGTCATACCCAAAAGGTTCCTTCAAGATTTCACTGGCAATCTGACTGTGCAGGACCCATAGTGCAAATATCTTTATATATATATATACACACAACAATCGCCTAAAAACAACAAACATCACAATGGTTACATAGTAATAAATGAAACACTTGGCCAACACCACATTATATAGGTTTAGATAGACAGCGCAGGCCCCTCACATTACTCACATTTTACTTATAAGGACAGCAACAAAAATGACATGGCCTTTAAAGCTTAATGAGGCTCTTAACTATATCTGAGCAACACAAACCAAAAACGCTATTATATTTATTTGTAATACTCAAAGCAAACTCCCCCTATCTATCCATATGTCTATGCTTTATTATGTTGACGAACACCCCCCCCCCCCCCAGCATTTCTGGTCATGGCTATCTTGCGTAAAGGCAAATGATTCATGTAGCATTTACTTTCTGGAATCCATCTGCACTCAGCTCAGGCATGCACGCAGGAGGGTGTGCATAGATGAGAAAGCTCCTCCCCTCCTGAAGACTCCTGGGATGTATGACATCATTTGCCTAGGCCTGGAAACCAGGAAGTAACTGAAGAAATGTAAAAAAAAGTATACCGTATATACTCAAGTATAAGCCAAGTTTTTCAGCACTTTTTTGTGCTGAAAATGCCCCCCTCGGCTTATACTCAAGTCACCTTTTTGTGCCTAATCTCCAGGATTTTGGGGACCCGGGTACTGGCCAGCGATAGGTCCTCTGGACCCCAAACTTGGCACACATGTAGCCCAACTCTTCCTTTACAAGTGTACACAGTTTGTTGTCCGGGGGACCTACGGCCGGGGAGCACCGATTTTTCAAACCCGGGCACCCCTTCCATAGACTCCCATGTTAAATGGTCATTTCTCTGATGACTTTGGGGACCTGGTACCCACCGGCCATAGGTCCCCTGGACCCGGAGCTTGGCACACATGTAGTCCCATTTCTCCTCTACACGTGTGAAAAGTTTGTTGTTTGGAGGACCTACGGCCTGGGGAGCACCGATTTTTTAAAGCTGGGCAACCCCTTCCATAGACTCCTATGTTAAACGTCAGTCTAGTCATGGACACAGTGAGGCATGGGCACAGTGAGGCATGGGCACAGGGAGACATGGACACAGTGAGGCATGGACACAGTGAGGCATGGACACAGTGAGGCATGGACACAGTGAGGCATGGGCACAGGGAGACATGGACACAGTGAGGCATGGGCACAGGGAGACATGGACACAGTGAGGCATGGACACAGTGAGGCATGGACACAGTGAGGCATGGACACAGTGAGGCATGGACACAGTGAGGCATGGGCACAGGGAGACATGGACACAGTGAGGCATGGGCACAGGGAGACATAGACACAGTGAGGCATGGACACAGTGAGGCATGGACACAGTGAGGCATGGACACAGTGAGGCATGGACACAGTGAGGCATGGGCACAGGGAGACATGGACACAGTGAGGCATGGGCACAGGGAGACATAGACACAGTGAGGCATGGACACAGTGAGGCATGGACACAGTGAGGCATGGACACAGTGAGGCATGGACACAGGGAGATATGGACACAGTGAGGCACAGTGAGGCACAGTGAGGCATGCAGATGGACACGCTAGGCTTATACTCGAGTCAATACGTTTTCCCATTTTTTGTGGTAAAATTAGGTGCCTCGGCTTATATTCGGGTCGGCTTATACTCGAGTATATACGGCAAGTTACTTCTGATGAGTTTTCCTGACACCAAGAGCTAAAAGGTGACAGGGGAGGGACCTCCAGCACACAGCCTGTGATTGACAGCTTTGTTCCTGTGTGAAGGGGGGGGGGTGTCAATCCGTTCTCAAGAGCGCTCTTCAACAAGCTCTGCAGAGTGCAACTTCAGCTCTCCGCCTCCTGCTTTCTGACAGCTTAGACAAGCATTATAAACTCTACACTTTGAACACATGTAAGGAAGAGACGACTGTAGATAAACAGATACAACTTATGTAGGTGGATTTGTTTCATCGCTGCATATTAGTCACTTCACTGGGTATATGTAATGGGTCCAAGGCTTGAGGGCATTCACACAAGCATGCAAAGAGGTGAAACTGGCATCAAAAAGGACTTTCCGCAAAATGTTCTAAGAGTAGGGCCAAATATGTACTCGCTAAAAACATGCTACTGCTTTGTTATCGCTGATCTTCGGTATTCCCCGGGGTATTTTTATTTTTGTGACTGAAGGGAAATAGTAATATAATGTACGAACCAAAACAAATGTAGCGAACGCCAAATTAGTTACACAATAGAAAATTAAAAACATGAGGCAGAGCAGAAGGGGCAGCAATGGAGATGGCGACACCTATTGGTGACATTTAGTGCTGCACCCAAAAGGCAGAAAAAGGTTTGAAAAATGAGTTATGCATTTATTAGAGCTGCACGATTGATCGTAAAAAAAAGTAATCATGATCTCGAATAAAATTCTCCTCACGAGTCGTTCTCTGCTCCGAGCTGTCAGAAAAATAAATAAAAGCTGACAAATGTTTATCAACATTGGGGGGGGGGGGGGGTTACTAAAACTGGAGCACTCAGAATCTGGTGCAGCTGTGCATGGGAGCCAATCAGCTGCTAACTTCAGCTTGTTCAATTAAGTTTTGACAAAAAAAAAAAACCTGGAAGCTGATTGGCTTCTATACAGAGTTGCACCAGATTTTGTACTCTCCAGTTTTAGTAAATCAACCCCAATAAGAGCGATAAAGTGTTTATGTTGGTGCCTTATAAATATTATTATTATTTACTATTTTATTTTTTATTATTGATTTATTTATTGTTTTTTTTTTTTTGTTTTGTTATTTTGTAGTTATTTATGTTATTATTGTCCATATTTTTTTTAGTTGGGGTAGCCAATCAGCTATTAACTTAAGCTTTCAGAACCCACTGCATCATTTGGTTCTTTTTAGATCAAAAGGGATGAACTCCAGTCTGTAAATGAGGTCAGTTTAACCACTTAAACCTTAAACTTTTTTTACGTTTATTGAAGTACAATTGGAACTACCACTACGAGTGGAACCGCGGATTACGAGCAAAGCGAGATTCCTCATAGAAGTCAATAGAGACTAAAATAATTTGTTCCGCATTTAATTCTATGGCATGCAATACCGCAAGTGACCAGAGGTGGGGGGGCGCCAGAGAGCCTCGAAAAATACTCAGGGACAGAGTATTTCTGAGCTTCTCCAAACTGCTCCATACAGCTTCGATCAGCTTCAAACGGCTCAGATCGTCTTCAAACTCCTCCAAATGGCTCCAAACAGCTCTGATCAGCTCCAAACGGCTCTAAGCTGCTTAGATCGGCTTCAAACGGCTCAGATCGGCTCCAAACGGCTCGATCGGCTTCAAACAGCTCAATCAGCTCCTATCGGCTTCAAACAGCTCTGATCGGCTCCAAACGGCTCAGATCGGCTTCAAACGGCTCAGATCGGCTTCAAACGGCTCAGATCGGCTTCAAACGGCTCCAATCGGCTTCAAACGGCTCCAATCGGCTTCAAGCGGCTTCAATCAGCTCAAGATGGCTCGGATCGGCTCCAAACGGGTCTGATCAGCTTCAAACGACTTTGATAGGCTCCAAACGGCTCCGATCAGCTTCAAACGGCTCCGGCTCCCCCGCATGTCTGGCCAGATGCGGTACTGCACACTGCGGTGACTTGAATCCTGCTCACTTTGCAAAACAACATTCGCAAACCAAGTCAGTATTTAAAAAAAAAGTGCCTGTATTGAGAAACGCTTGTTAACCGCGTTACTCGCAATCTGAGGTCTCACTGTATTTCATTCTCTAGGGTGTCGGCTTTCAAAAAAGATATTATGTTTTGGGGGTTTTATGGAATCTTCAGGCTTATAAAAAAAATTTTCAGCAAGTGTGCAAAAAAATAAAAAATAAAACGCAAAAATCTGGCAGCAAAAGGGTTAAAGTATAACTAAAAAGGCAGCAATTTTTAATGTATTTTTTATTTATTTTGTATTTATTTTGTATTTGTTTTTTACTTTTGAGTAAATCTGCTAAAACATTGAACACTCCCCTTCGACCAGACCAATAATGCTGCTGTGCCCCCTGTTGTCATTCCTCCAGAGTTGTGTCCCACTAATAACGGAGGTCAGATCACCAGGTGAAAACAAAGGGGGGAAAAAAGCCTCAAAAAAAAGAAAACGAATGCAGTCACCACATCTAATGATTGGTAAGCTGCGATATATTCCATTTATGGTTTTTGGGGTTTATTACCGTGCCCATGTGTGGGTGGTGTGCCCCTTTAAGCGGCGTGTTGTGTACACTTCCCACAGCCCAGGGTACGGTTCAGTTCCCTCCACGCGTCTGTCTGCTTTTCCCACGAATGAGAATCTTCTGTTTGTTCAGCACTTTCTGTTCTTTAAATATCCTCCAGATTCTGACTTCAGTGATTCAGCCCCCCCCCCCCCCCACATCCAGACTCCTGAACCCAAACACAGAGGAGGGGATTGCGTCCCGTTGTTGAGCAATGCGGCGTCAGACAAGCTGCACTTATGATTGGCTCCCAGGCTCCGGCTTGGCGTCACTTCTGCTTCTCTATATAAAATTTAGAAGAAGAGGGGATTTTTGGTGTCTTCTATTGGAGGGGGGGGGGGGGTCAGCTGTGCCAAGTCCACATGGAAAATCCCCCCTACTTTACATAATTATGAGTAATGGGGGGGTGGTGGCAGCCAACGGGGGGGGGGGGGGACTTTCCACCGAAAACTGTTACTAGATGTAATGTAACTTTCTCTGCGTGAACTTTATGACTTCCCCTTCTGTAAAAAAACTCGGATCTGTATCGCGTTTCAATCCCAGAAGGAGGAATGAGAGTTCTGTGCGCCGAAAACGAGGAAGTCATTAATGCGCGCACGCCGGACTCCGTTTACAGAACTTACAGAGGAGCGATTTTTAGCGGTATGCAGAACATAAAGATGAACTCCGGGGACAAACATTATCTATTAAATATATTCCTCTATAGCAGGGGTCTCCAAACTGCGGCCAATGACTGGGGCACCATTCCTCCCACTGACACCAACAATGGAGTCCAATGACACCAATAATGGGGCACCATTCCTCCCACTGAGGCCAACAATGGAGTCCAATGACACCAACAACGAAGCACCATTCCTCCCACTGACACCAACAATGGAGCCCAATGACACAAATACTATTCTCCATCCAACACTGGAAACCGGCTCGGGCAGAGGACACATGCTGTTCCCTGCAGCAGTAAGCCTCACACAAGTAAAGGTATTAGGGTGACAATGAACTTCAGAATAATCCTGCCTTATAAAATATTTAATTGCAAAAACACCCCTTTGGCAAAGGGTGGGGGCGGCAACAGCTGCGGAGCTGCACACTCTAGAACAAGCCATAGTAACTCTTCCCTGACAATACACACCCGCCACTGACCTCCAGATTGGGAAACCTATTATAGGACATGACAGGTCCTCATAGTCAGGAGCGGACTGATCATTCGGGCACTGCCCGAGGGCCCCATGCCACTAGGGGGCTCCATCAGGGTTGCCAGCCTCAGTAAAACCAGGGACAGTATGTAAAAATCTGTTTTTTTTTAAAAACTCAAGATTATAGCTGCCCCGTCTCTCCGGTACCTTTTCAGTGTGTATGTGTATTCTGTGTGTATGTATACTGCATGTGTGTGTGTGTATTCTGTGTGGCCCCATAATCTATTGCCTGGGTGCCCCATAATCTATTGTCCGGGTGCCCCATAATCTCCTATTGCCCGGGGGCCCCATAATCTCCTATTGCCTGGGGCCCCATAATCTCCTATTGCCTGGGGGCCTCATAATCTCCTATTGCCCGGGGGCCCCATAATCTCCTATTGCCCGGGGGCCCCATAATCTCCTATTGCCCGGGGGCCCCATAATCTCCTATTGCCTGGGGGCCCCATAATCTATTGCCTGGGGCCCCATAATCTCCTATTGCCTGGGGGCCTCACAATCTCCTATTGCCCCGGGTGCCCCATAATCTCCTATTGCTTCGGTGCCCCATAATCTCCTATTGCTTCGGTGCCCCATAATCTCCTATTGCTTCGGTGCCCCAGAATCTCCTATTGCCCGGGTGTCCCATAATCTCCTATTACCCAGGGGCCCCAGAATCTCCTATTGCCCGGGGGCCCCAGAATCTCCTATTGCCCGGGGGCCCCAGAATCTCCTATTGCCCGGGGGCCCCAGAATCTCCTATTGCCCGGGTGCCCCAGAATCTCCTATTAGACTGGGGCCCCAGAATCTCCTATTGCCCCGGAGTTCCATAATCTCCTATTGCCCGGGGGCCCCAGAATCTCCTATTGCCCCGGGACCCAGAATCTCCTATTGCCCAGGGGCCCCAGAATCTCCTATTGCCCGGGGGCCGCAGAATCTCCTATTGCCCGGGTGCCCCAGAATCTCCTATTGCCCGGGGGCCCCAGAATCTCCTATTGCCCGGGTGCCCCAGAATCTCCTATTAGACTGGGGCCCCAGAATCTCCTATTGCCCCGGAGTTCCATAATCTCCTATTGCCCGGGGGCCCCAGAATCTCCTATTGCCCCGGGACCCAGAATCTCCTATTGCCCGGGTGCCCCATAATCTCCTATTACCCAGGGGCCCCAGAATCTCCTATTGCCCGGGGGCCCCAGAATCTCCTATTGCCCGGGTGCCCCAGAATCTCCTATTGCCCGGGGGCCCCAGAATCTCCTATTGCCCGGGTGCCCCAGAATCTCCTATTAGACTGGGGCCCCAGAATCTCCTATTGCCCCGGAGTTCCATAATCTCCTATTGCCCGGGGGCCCCAGAATCTCCTATTGCCCCGGGACCCAGAATCTCCTATTGCCCAGGGGCCCCAGAATCTCCTATTGCCCGGGGGCCCCAGAATCTCCTATTGCCCGGGTGCCCCAGAATCTCCTATTGCCCGGGGGCCCCAGAATCTCCTATTGCCCGGGTGCCCCAGAATCTCCTATTAGACTGGGGCTCCAGAATCTCCTATTGCCCCGGAGTTCCATAATCTCCTATTGCCCGGGGGCCCCAGAATCTCCTATTGCCCCGGGACCCAGAATCTCCTGTTGCCCAGGGGCCCCAGAATCTCCTATTGCCCAGGGGCCCCAGAATCTCCTATTGCCCGGGGGCCCCAGAATCTCCTATTGCCCGGGTGCCCCAGAATCTCCTATTAGACTGGGGCCCCAGAATCTCCCAATCCCCCCGGAGTTCCATAATCTCCTATTGCCCCGGGACCCAGAATCTCCTATTGCCCAGGGGCCCCAGAATCTCCTATTGTCCGGGGGCCCCAGAATCTCCTATTGCCCGGGGGCCCCAGAATCTCCTATTGCACGGGGGCCCCATGAGATGTCGGTCCACCCCTGCTCATAGTCTACATCTATTCCTTTATAAGGTTTGATTTATTAAAGATGAAGTTTATTCTGATTGTATTTTTTCTTATCTGGTTCTGATATTTTTTTTTTTTTATGAAACTTGTTTACATACCTAATCTTATTGTGACGTCATCACTGGGTCTCTGTGGTTCTCTATGCAATGCAGGTGGGTCTTATGTGCCTTCTTTGAATTTGTGTGTCTGTTCTGACTTTTGTGTGATTGCATGTGCCTTGACTGTGTAAAATTTAAATATTTCAAAGCTATCCTACATGTACCATTGCCTACGGCACACAGGCACTCCGGTTCCAGTTACTGACTCGGTACATTTCCATACAGACCTCTAATCATGCATTCATAGAACCCCCATGTATTATCCTGTATCGCCTCCGGAAACATTTCCCTTTGTTGGCTGTTTAATGGGAGCTCAATGATGCATCCCCTCCATTCACATCCAGATTTAACGCCTTGTTATGTTAGTATAACGCTTGGGGGGGGGGGGGGGGGGGGGGGGGGGGGGGGGGGGGGGGAGTCTGGAACCCCTCTGTGCTGTCAGGGAACTCTGCATGGTCCTATTGTGTGGAGTCAACAAAGTTTGTATCTTTCCTTCACATTATCGCTTGCTTGGTATGTCATATTTTCTGGATTCTACACCGTATACACATTGGTGCCATATGTATAGGTTAGGCGTGCAATCGGCATCCTTACTGAACAGCTGGAGGATTATATTGAGGATATGACTTTTAATGGATATTTCCTTCTCTACCAAATTTTCTTTGCAAATATTTTTTTGCCACACGTGTCACATATAGTGTGTGTGTACCGTATGTGTATATATATATATATATATATATATATATATATATATATATATATATATATATATACACATATATATACACATACACACATACAGTGCAGAAAATAAGTATTTGAACACCCTGCTATTTTGCAAGTCCTCCCACTTGGAAATCATGGAGGGGTCTGAAATTGTCATCGTAGGTGCATGTCCACTGTGAGAGACATAATCAAAAAAAAAAATCCAGAAATCACAATGTATGATTTTTTAACTATTTATTTGTATGATACAGCTGCAAAGAAGTATTTGAACACCTGTCTATCAGCTAGAATTCTGACCCTCAAAGACAAGTCTTCCTTTAAAATGTCCACCTCCACTCCATTTATTATCCTAAATTAGATGCACCTGTTTGAGGTCATTAGCTGCATAAAGACACCTGTCCACCCCATACAATCAGTAAGGCCTCTTACACACACATCAGTTTTTCTTCAGGTTTTTCTTTTCAGTTTACCAAAACTATGTAGTACAAGGGCCTGCCTGATTGCATACAAATTGAGACTCTTGAGGTTTGACCTCATATTAGATGGATTTGGTAAACTGAAAAGAAAAACCTGAAGAAAAACTGATGTGTGTGTAAGAGGCCTAAGAATCCAACTACTAACATGGCCAAGACCAAAGAGCTGTCCAAAGACACTAGAGCAGGGATCTCCAAACTACGGCCCTCCAGCTGCTGTGGAACTACACTTCCCATGAGGCATTGTAAAACTCTGACATTAGTAGACATGGCTAGGCATGATGGGAATTGTAGTTCCTGAACACCTGGAGGGCCATAGTTTGGAGACTCCTGCACTAGAGACAAAATTGTACACCTCCACAAGGCTGGAAAGGGCTACGGGGAAATTGCCAAGCAGCTTGGTGAAAAAAGGTCCACTGTTGGAGCAATCATTAGAAAATGGAAGAAGCTAAACATGACTGTCAATCTCCCTCGGACTGGGGCTCCATGCAAAATCTCACCTCGTGGGGTCTCAATGATCCTAAGAAAGGTGAGAAATCAGCCCAGGACTACACGGGAGGAGCTGGTCAATGACCTGAAAAGAGCTGGGACCACCGTTTCCAAGGTTACTGTTGGTAATACACTAAGACGTCATGGTTTGAAATCATGCATGGCACGGAAGGTTCCCCTGCTTAAACCAGCACATGTCAAGGCCCGTCTTAAGTTTGCCAATGACCATTTGGATGATCCAGAGGAGTCATGGGAGAAAGTCATGTGGTCAGACGAGACCAAAATAGAACTTTTTGGTCATAATTCCACTAACCGTGTTTGGAGGAAGAAGAATGATGAGTACCATCCCAAGAACACCATCCCTACTGTGAAGCATGGGGGTGGTAGCATCATGCTTTGGGGGGGTTTTTCTGCACATGGAACAGGGCGACTGCACTGTATTAAGGAGAGGATGACCGGGGCCATGTATTGCGAGATTTTGGGCAACAACCTCCTTCCCTCAGTTAGAGCTTTAAAGATGGGTCGAGGCTGGGTCTTCCAACATGACAATGACCCGAAGCACACAGCCAGGATAACCAAGGAATGGCTCTGTAAGAAGCATATCAAGGTTCTGGCGTGGCCTAGCCAGTCTCCAGACCTAAACCCAATAGAGAATCTTTGGAGGAAGCTCAAACTCTGTGTTTCTCAGCGACAGCCCAGAAACCTGACTGATCTAGAGAAGATCTGTGTGGAGGAGTGGGCCAAAATCCCTCCTCCAGTGTGTGCAAACCTGGTGAAAAACTACAAGAAACGTTTGACCTCTGTAATTGCAAACAAAGGCGACTGTACCAAATATTAACATTGATTTTCTCAGGTGTTCAAATACTTATTTGCAGCTGTATCATACAAATAAATAGTTAAAAAAATCATACATTGTGATTTCTGGATTTTTTTTTTTGATTATGTCTCTCACAGTGGACATGCACCTACGATGACAATTTCAGACCCCTCCATGATTTCCAAGTGGGAGAACTTGCAAAATAGCAGGGTGTTCAAATACTTATTTTCTGCACTGTATATACACCCACACACATTAGGGCTGTTACTGATAAAAAAGAATTGTGTTCAATTTCGATTAATAATATGGCACATACATTTTTCGGATCACCACCATATATAGTCCCCACTGTAATAGTCCCAGACTTCTCCCCACTGTATTATCCACAGACATCTCCCCACTGTAATATCCACAGACATCTCCCCCCACTGTAATATCCACAGACATCTCCCCCCACTGTAATATCCACAGACATCTCCCCCCACTGTAATATCCACAGACATCTCCCCACTGTAATATCCACAGACATCTCCCCCCACTGTAATATCCACAGACATCTCCCCCACTGTAATATCCACAGACATCCCCCCCACTGTAATATCCACAGACATCTCCCCCAGTGTAATATCCACAGACATCTCCCCCACTGTAATATCCACAGACATCGCCCCCACTGTAATATCCACAGACATCTCCCCCAGTGTAATATCCACATCTCCCCCCACTGCAATATCCACAGACATCTCCCTCCACTGTAATATCCACAGACATCTACCCCACTTTAATATCCACAGACATCTACCCCACTTTAATATCCACAGACATCTCCCTCCACTGTAATATCCACAGACATCTCCCTCCACTGTAATATCCACAGACATCTCCCCCACTGTAATATCCACAGACATCTCCCTCCACTGTAATATCCACAGACATCTCCCCACTGTAATATCCACAGACATCTCCCCACTGTAATATCCACAGACATCTCCCCCACTGTAATATCCACAGACATCTCCCCCACTGTAATATCCACAGACATCTCCCCCACTGTAATATCCACAGACATCTCCCCCACTGTAATATCCACAGACATCTCCCCCACTGTAATATCCACAGACATCTCCCCCCACTGTAATATCCACAGACATCTCCCTCCACTGTAATATCCACAGACATCACCCCCACTGTAATATCCACAGACATCTCCCCCCACTGTAATATCCAGACATCTCCCCCACTGTATAGGAAGATTAGTACTTGCTTAGTCTTACCAGAGAAGCCGGCCGAACACGAGCAGTTAAGGCCGGGTGATGACGTCAGCGCGCCGCTCTAGGCTCACCTAGGCCGCCGCCGGGTGGACCAAGATGGCCGTTGCTCCGGGAGCTAGGACGAAGCCTTTCCTATGGCCGAGGCAGGCACGGAGCTCTGTGAATCACGTGGTGCGCCGATCCGCATATGGTGACCGGTTTGGATCACGGATCATTTACTAACCACTAGTACCAATCAAAATAATTTTGATTGATCAAAAAAATGTCCGTAAAAATCTAGGAATTAATCTTTTATTTCCACGGCCTCATAATATATATATATATATATATATATATATATATATATATATATATATATATATATATATATTATGAGGCCGTGGAAATTAAAGATTCATTCCTAGATTTTTACGTAAATTTTTTTTGATCAATCAAAATTTTTGATCAATCAAATAAAAAAAAAAATATATATATATATATATATATATATATATATATATATATATATATAATTTTTTATCATTATTATTATTATTAAATGACAGGCATAGTGATTGGCTGATTAGCAATTTGTATTACTAAGCAATTGAACAGGTGTACCTAATAAAGTGGCCGTGAGTGAATATATATATATCATTTTTTGCGCAGATTGCATAGATGCCATTGATTACAGGAAATCAACCCCAGACACTATAAGCACCCACAGCAAAGTCCAAATATTCTCATCCTGATCTTATATAAGATCACAGAAAGCATCTCGAGTGGAGTTTTCCTTTAAGGAGAAAGGTAATAAAAATATCCGTCATGTCGCGGTTTGGGAGTGGGCGCAGTCATTTGTTCTCACGTTGGGTGTAGCGGTATACATTTACCAAATCAGACAATGCTATTATCTAATCCCAGGCTTGTTGTGACACGTGTGTGCGCAGTGCTATGTACAGTACACGGCTACAACACACACTTGTAAAAAAAAAAAAAGCACATCTTGGAGACAAATTGCACGTATTCATCAATCTTTGACATTTTAGGGCTCATTCACAGATTGTACATTGAGCTGCGGTGATCGACGATGACCAACGCAGGCTCAGCGTAAGGACAATAGCAAGTACTACAGCTGTCTAGGTTCCCTTTGATTCTGTTGGTGTGCAAGAAAAATGTAAACATGTTAAATTTGAATGGAGAACACAGTGCCGGGTATGAGAATTAAAAAAAGCTTCTACAATGAGGTTCACCCTGAAGTGGTGATCTTGTACCAAAGACAAATGAAGGGCTAAAGAAGAAACTTCTTGGGTCCCATAGCATCAAAATATAATAGAGATAGATAGATAGATAGACAGATAGACAGATAGATAGATAGATAGATAGACAGACAGACAGACAGACAGACAGACAGACAGACAGATGTACAGCTTGCATAACGGTATAAATTTGCTGTCCCCTTAAAATAACTCAACACACAGCCATTAATGTCTAAACTGCTGGCAACAAAAGTGAGGACACCCCTAAGTGAAAATGTCCAAACTAGGCTCAAAGTGTTAATATTTTGTGTGGCCGCCATTATTTTCCAGCACTGCCTTAAAGGAGTTGTAAAATAAAAAATTTTTTTGCCTAAAATGAATGTCTGCAAGGTAGACAGACAGAATCGTGTAATGATTCTGTTAAAAAACGAGTAAATACCTATTAAATTCCTTCATCTATATCACCTCCGGCATTCTAGTTTCTGTTCTCTCATTCACTTCCTGGTTTGCATCACTTGTTCATGTAAGAACTACATTTCCCAGTATGAATTGCGGCACGCCCAGTAATTCACACCTCCTTGAAGTCTCTAACATGTAGAGATCGTCCTACCGCACAGATGTAGTTCCCAGGAGGGGGCGAGCACGTCACTGACCACCGCAGTAAAGCCTCCCTTCACGGTGGTCAGTAAAATTAGACAAGCAGGAAGTGAACAGAACAGAGAAGAAACAGAGCAACTTCTGAGCAAAAACTAACAATGAGGAAGTGCAGGTAAAGGATGCTTATTATGAAAAAAAATGTTTTCCTTTACAACCCTTTTAAGAGAAAGTCTATCTTAATATGGATTAGCCGCGTGTTGTGATGTATTCACGAAAGTACAAAAATTACAAATCCATTAAACGAAAATTATTATCTAACAAAATTACGAATTTCGAATCAACGAAAACTAAATTAGACAGAATTACGAATCATTCAGTATAAAC